>VZTG01003817.1:1523765-1571364 GCA_013397845.1 Melanocharis versteri
GAAACCACCAAAAAAAAAAGCAAGCCCCACAAACCTCAGGAATGATAACAGCTTCAAAGAGATGAAGTGACTTATCACATGATTGACCACTAATTCTAAAATATGCATTTAGCAAAGTCCCTTATATAAACCCAGATCTTCCCTCCATTTTCTCTAATCTCATTAAAGGAAAAAGAAGCTGTTTACACCACACTTATATGTTGCAGGTGGAAGCAAAGCTGATTGACAAACTGGACAGCCTAATGTCAGAAGGTAAAGGTGATGAAACATACCGAGAACTCTTCAACAGTATGTGAGTAACATGTTTATCTTATAATTCCTTGGGTTCAGTCGGTTGTATCAGATGCTGATGTCATTGTAGAGAATTAATACTTAAACCAGTTGTGATGCTCATTTTTTCTTTTTCTTTTTTTGTTTCCTTAAAATCTGAAGAATAAAGCATTTCGTGGTGTTGTATAGCATCTGTAAAGTCTGGCAGTAATTCCTGCAAACAGCTATAATTGCGAAAGGCTAAATCTGTTATATCACAGAACATTCTCTTTCTCTACCTACTAATTTTAAAATCAGAAAAGCAAGAAATGCTTCACAATTTCATGGGGTGCAGGTAGAGCTCAGATGGAGCATTTTGAAAACAAGGCTTGATAATTCAATGAAAAGCATTTAATAAGTGATTTTCTCTTGCTAGAAACTTGAACTCCTCTGCGTAATGTCACTTGTTGATTTCTTGTTTGATGTAAACAATTGTGTTTATTCTGATAAGATTATTTCTTTTAATTTTCTCTTATAAATTACTGGCTAAGCTTTTAGTGTTTTTTAGTAAATGACATGTCACTTAAATCTAATAGGAAAAGCTAATGATAATGCTGATGTCTCTAAAGTTGACCATAAATTATTCCACTGACTGAAATAGATGATTGTCACAGAGTACAGGTGCTAAATAACTAACTGGACTTTGTCTCTGTTGTTCCTCAGAGCTCAATTCCACCAAAGTGAAAGATTTCACTTATTTCTGATGTGTTTATTTCAGTAGGAGATGTATTGTCCCTGTTCAGGATTCCAAGCTGCTGTGTTTTCTTCAGTACTACTAAATACATGGGTTTTTTTCCTGTTTATATGATTTCTTAATCATTCTTTCTTCTTTAAGTATTATTTTTAACTCTGTTGTCTTTGGTTAAAGAACAAGATTCAGGTCTTGATGTCTGAAAATTGCAAACATGTAATAATCTGTAATTGTACCGAGTTTAAAAAAAATAGATTTCCTAAATATTTGTCATGTATAGAAGCAAAAGTGGGTAGAGAGATTAGGCAGAATAGTATGGAACTGAATGAATAATAGCAAACAGCAGTATGGTATGCTAAAGCAGAACTTTACTGTAATTATTCATGACATTTTCATAATCTGAATAAAGATAGTAAAAGGTAAGATGTTTTCAGTATTTTAGTAAAACAGTATTCTAACTGTAAAATTAAGTCATTAAAGGAAAAGCTCTGATTATAAAATGAAGCCTATGTAAAATACATCAGTGTGTCTGTCACTGAAATAACTTAAAATTCTATAAGAAATCATACTGGTATCAAACAGAGTTCCTAATTTTTTATGGTTTTGAGTTAGATTTCAACTGGAGAATGTTAAACATGATACAGTGAAAAATGCTGAGAGTCTTTGATAAATCTAAATGCTGAAGACATAGTCATGGTAATTTAAATTGCAAAATGTCTCACAGCATCAGTATACTTGTGGTTTCTGTCGTGGTATAACAGAAGTTAGAGCTAAACTCTCTGGGAAATTTCAGAGTAACTGCTCAAGTTCACTCCTGGCTAATGAAAAAGATAGTATTTATGATTAGATTTTACTAAGTTTGAGTTGACTATGTGCATTACCACCTCTCAAGAGGAGAGCCTGTAGAAGATACTAATCTAAAATGGAGGATGACATATTTTTCTAGGGTATGTGAAGAAAAATGATGAAAATCAGGTGGACAGTTTAGGGAGTTGACTGCAAGAGACAGGGTTCGGTTAGCCTGAGATTTTGGGCTTTCTTTATTTCTTCCATGGGTGATTTAAACTAAGCAACACTAGAGTGTCTTTACACAGTGCAAGAAAGCAGACTTGTTTAGGCTGAAGTGGCAGAGATGTAGCAGGTACCCAACAACTGAAATAGTAATACAGTTTTGCAGCAAGCAGGGGTTTTTTAGTCTTTAATGAAAGCAAATGCTACAATATTACCTGATCTTTCTGAGGATTAGGTGTGTTTACTCTTGATAGGTATCACTGGGAACCAAGGGCATGCACACACCTATTTTGAATACAGCCTGGGAACTGCAGCGGGTGTGACACTTTCAGGTTTTGTCATGCTTCTTGTTTATTTTGTCTGAATTGGAAAATGAATCTCTTAACTCCCACGTTAAGTGCTTTTTTTCCCAGAGACAATCACTACATTTTTCCTTTGAACATCTGTTTTCAAGGATAAATTATAAGCATCTCTGGAGGTAGCTAACATATTATGTGCTTAGAATTTACTGCCTACAAAGGAATTATCTATATCAAATAAAAAGACAGAGAAAGTAGGGACAAGGTGACTGCTGTTTGTTTTGAATCGATGTCTTTCTTGGGACTTGAATGTGACCATTCACTGATTAGATCCTGATGTCATTTGAAGGAGCTGCAAGGCATGAAGTAGTGAACATTTTGTTGTCACGAGAAACTAGATGTTGCAATTGCTATCCATTGTAATTATGGCACGAAAGCTGTTCTGATCTGCATTTATACTGTAATACTGCAACTTAATTCCTGAATTAATTAGCATAGGGAAAAGAATGATTTTACTTTATTAAACAGTTGATGGTTAAAATAAAATCCTCAGAAGCCAAGGTATATACTCAAGTAGCTCTTTCTTCTGAATCCGATGGATGCTGCCGGTTTATTGCTTCTGTAGCTGTATTTCAGTTTGGCCTAAGACAAGCCATTTCAGATTTGGAAAGTCAGGTGGCCACATTATTGAAGCACAAAACCTAGAGTAATGAGTTCTGCTGGGGGCCTGGCAATGAGGTTTCTCTTTGGAGAGATTGTAGCTGACATTCAGCTGAGCAGGCATTTATAACAGTTCTGCCAGTTTATGGGTGATTTCTCCAGCCATGAAGCTTTTATATAAAAAGTGATGACTGCTACCTTTCCTCTGCTGTCTTCAGTCATCTTAATTTCTTCCCCAATTGCATGACTGAATTCAGCACTGCCCAGTCCATTAGACTCTGTCTGGAGTGAGTCTTTTGAGAGCCTTTATGACTAGTTCAGGGAACCTCGGGCTACAGTGAGGTCTTTGTACTCCAAAACAGGCATCCAGATGTTTTAAGGCGCCTCTAGGATTAGCTGCCTGTGGGCTAAAAGTCTAAATAACTCTGAGGTTTAGGCATCCAAAATCCATTTACTAAAAGACTGAGCTAGCCTGAACATTGTTCTAAGCCTGCTGTTCGTCTCTGGAGAGCTCTGGTCCTCTGGGTCACCATTGTCTTACTCTTGGGGTACCCAAGATTAAAAATAATTAATCCACCACCACCAAACAAAACAAAGCAAACTATAATTGTTCAGGTGAGCCAGGTGTTAGGCTATGGTAGCATGGATAGACAGAAACATTTTTATTGTTTCCCTGTGTTGTTTAACCCTCTTAGTGCTTTGTACAAGATAGCCAAGCATCTTGGCTATGCTATGGGATCTGTAAGAACAGGGATTCAATTCTACTTAGATTTAGCCAGGATATATTTGAGTAGCTTTTTCATTCTGAGTGTTTGTTCTGTGCATTGTGGTGGAAATGTTGCAGAGGGAGAGAGAGAGGCAGGCATCAGAAGGCAAGTCTTAAATTTTTTCAACCAAGCACATTGATGTCAGTTTGAAAAAGTACTTTGAATGTATCTACTCAACTCATTATTAGAAGTTGTGTGTTTATAACGAACGTGCTGATGCAATTTTAAAGAAAATGCATAATTCAAATGTAGATAAGAACCATCTGTTTTGAAAGAGAAGTCATACTTCTGTTGTTTTTCTAGAGGAACTATAGGTAATTATTTTGTTGAATCTAGGTTGAAATGTTCCTTTTTAACATAGGGTTAAAAGGAAGTAGAAAGGAAAAATCACTGCAGTAATCAAGGTTTAATAAAGTGACAGGGTCTACTCTTATTTCTTATTAGACACAAAAACTTGTATTAGAAGGAACATAAGGGGTTCAAAAGTGAATTAAGGTAGCCTGTGTATTCTCTAGAGAAAACAGGTGCTGGCATAGTGCTTCAGCATTTTCTAGTTAAGGATGGCCTTGTCATCTGCCTGCTAGCAATGACAGATAGCCAGTCTCTGATTGTGAGGGAAAGACATCTGATTACAGAAGAAGTGTGTTTAAGATCCATATAAGGGTGCAGGATGAAGATCAGTATTTCCTCCTCAGTTCCAGCAGAGCAGAGCTTCATTTAGGTAAAATTCATTTGGAGAATTGCATCTGTGACATCCCCAAGTCTGTGAGGAGCAGAGCTGGAGTGTATAGCTAGTGCAGTTGGCATGTAGGAGTTCCTGAGTGCTGTTACATGTTTGAGATTTGGATGTAGGAGTTTTCAGGGACTGAGCATGCTCAGGGTAGATGAAGGTCAGTGGAGCTGACAGCTTGCCCACTGCAGACAGAAGGTTCAGAGATGCTATTAACAACTTTCTAAAAGCTCTAAGTATATTGATGTGGCAATTTTCAGAGGCTTCTAAATAAACCATAACTGAGTGCATTTTCAGGGAGACTGCTGAAATATCTCCATAGGCATGTCATCCACCTAAGCTCCTGCACCACAGCATAAAAGTAACACAGCTCTGTTGATAAATAATTCCTTGCTCATTCTTATAGAGAAAGTGTGGGAAATTCGTGCCTAAATGATTAATATTTGATAAACTTAAGCAGTGAGAATCAGAGGCCTGTAGCAGAATTATATTAAGAATAATAATAAAGAAAATTATATTAAGTATAGTTTTACTACAGCTCCACTTACATTACCACTTTGAAATCTTTCCACCTTAATGTGTAATCTGCATTTACATTGGTGTAAGAACTCAGCACAACAATTTTTAATAGAAGAATCTTAATTACAATTGTCATTAATGGAATTGTACATGTGCATGATATTATGTTCTCAGAAAGAAATATTAAGTGAAGAGGGGGAATCATTGTTTTAAAATCCCCTATTCTTAAATTTCATGCATACTGAAATATTGGAGAGGAGAGGAGGAAAAATCTGTTAAAAAAATTGAGAAGGTATATTGAGCTGATGAATATTCTTTTCTAGGAATACCTTTAAATTCCACGTTTCCTAACATATCAGCATGAAGTGAACATATAAATTTTATGGGAGAATTGTGTTAAGTCTTTGGGATATTAATATAGTCTGAAAATTAGGTATTTGATATATTTTAACCTGATGCAGCTAATATAAAAATCGTTTGTTTTGTCAATGCTTCCTGGACTAGAATTCCACTTTTTGGTCCTTATCCTAGGTAAGACATTGTTTGCAAATTGTGCTTCTTGGGAGGGTGTTTGTAAAATAAAATCTGACTATCAAAGATACTGCTAAGGTATTAAGGTACTGGTAAAAGCTCGTTGTCATAGTAACAGTTAAAAATAAACAGTGAAATTTTTCTGGCTTCTTTTTTTTCAGTCTGCTGAAGAAAATTGAGCGGGAAACATGGAGAGAAAGTGGTGTTTCATTAATTGCCACTGTGACTCGCCTCATGGAGAGGCTCCTGGACTACAGGTGAGTGATTATCACAATTCAGAGGTAAGGTTGTCATCTTTGAAATATTAGGAAACAAATACGGTTATCTTGCTCAAACAGTGACTGCACACGGATACATCAGCTGTAAGTGCTCAGGATCTCTGACAGCAGCTGCTTAGTCAACAGGAAAATGTAACCGGCAGGATGAAAACAACCAAGTAGTTTCCTCACGGTGTAAAAATCCAGTGGCGTGCTTGAGTTTCCTGTCAGGGAATGTAGTAACTTTTGGCAGTAGGTTGGTGACTCAAGTCTGTCTGAAGACACAGAGCTTAGTACTAATCACCTGATAGTTGTTTTACTCAATATGTAAAATTCCTATCACTCTGTCAATCATGCTTAGTTGTAGTGTCAGCTGGCACAGTAAGTGTGTATACAAGGACATGATCTCCAGGTGAACACCTCGCATCTGACTGTACCACATAATCAAAGGAGAGAGAAATGGGAGGCATGTACTCTCTTTCAGGAGTGCACGACTAAAAGCAATTTTCCCAGTCAATTGTGAGCCTGTGTAGAGGCTTCAGATTTCAGCTTAGTCCTCCTTATTGCCACCGACTGTAGCACTTTCTAGAGCTTAAGTGTAAGGTTTTCTCCCTGATTCCATAGGGACACCTAGTGCGACCTAGTATTGCACTTGCTATCATCAATGATAGTTTGAAAGGAAAGCTGTTTCATCAACAAAGAGACTGAACTCTTAATTTCTAGAAGCATGGCACTGGTATTTCTCTTCAGGGATCGGTTGGATTACAGCCTCTAGGACTCCCAATCTTTCGAAACAGTGGTGTGCTGTTAGTTATGAGAGTATTTGGGGCAATTGTTTAGCTCATGTATGCAAGAATGTTTTAAAGTTATGTTTAATTTCTTTTAGTGACTACATGGTTATGTCTGCCTGTTATTCTTTTATTTCAGCATGGTTATACTGGCTATTTTTCCCTGTGTGATAAAAACAGTTCACATAGAAATGACAGAGCCAGAAAGAAAACACTGACTTTCTTGACAACTGAGGTATTCAATGTACTACAAAAGGTGGCATGAAATCCCTTAGCCACTTTGGTCAGCTGTTCACCCAAATGCCATCGTTTCAGTCAGCTTGCCAAGTCAAATATGTCTGTTTTCTAAGGTGTGCTTCACTGTAAGAGGATAAACAGCATTCTTTTGACTTTCATTACTTTCTGCTTTAGGGACTGCATGAAAATGGGAGAAGTGGATGGCAAAAAGATTGGCTGCACTGTTAGCCTTTTGGTTTGTATAATACTTTTTCTTTCCCTTTTTGATTTCAGTTGAGCATTTTCTACTCTACAGATACACAATTGAATAGGAGATACTTTGCTTCTTGTTGCAGTTTGAGTGAAATTTGACAGAATAATACTACACTTAGGATCCTTGATGGTTTTTTCCAGGCTGAGATCAATACAGTAGGGAGTTAGTCTTCCTTGGCATTTCATAGCTGGGTTCTGAGAGGCCTCCAAAACAGCTTTATTCAGTTTTAAGTCTCTTCCTACTGGATGAACTTCACCAAAGTACTTTGCACCTTTGATTAGTCTCTGCGTTCATAGAAACAAACATGCTTTTCCTCCTCTCTCAAACCCAACAAAACTTACATGATTTCTCTTGTTTCTTTCCTTTCCCAATAACTGATGCAAGTTGGTTCTTATAGCATATAATATGGGATATCTTGTGAATATTGCAGGCTTGACTATTCTTCCCCCAGTAGAAGAGACAGAAATGCCTCTCAAGACCTCCTGTTGTCATGCTATCATTTGCTAAACAACAACAGTGCTAAACCATAGTATGGAAAAGATGCCATTTTTGTTTACAAGATGCATTTTGATTCTAGGCTAGTTTCCACTGGCAAGTTTGTTGACTTCTGTTAACCTTGGAAAGTTTCCATTTTCATGGTGAATCTTTTGAAAAGCTATATTTTTAGCCAGAGGGAAAAAAAACCCAACAAAATAAGCTGACTTGTAATTCTGCATTTTTGACGTCAGTGAAACAATTTGGTATCACTTCTAAGTAGCAGTTATACATAAGAGAACAAAGGATTTCTTCAGTAGGAAAATAGTGTTTTAAATAGGGATGATATTTACTATGGAGCCATAAAGCAGCTGGCTTGCTGTCAAAATATCTGGCATGATCTGAATTCTGTAAAGCACCTGGATTATTTTCATCCCTAAGCAGTTTTTAATCTATTACTAGCAAATAATCCAAGATCTGTACAAAAAGAAAATGAAAATATTTTAAAATCCCAAAACACCATATTACTTTTTAATGGAGTTTTCAATGACTCATACAGGCTAAGGTGGATTTCATATCCTAATAACTTTCAAAGAAATTTTTAATACTCTTGTGCAACAGAGAGACAACACATGCTAAATTTTATCCAATCAGTTTAAAAAATATTTTCTCTATAAAGTTTTTATTTTTATGTTTTCATAGTGTTCCTCCCACCTTTTTCCTTGATAATAACTCAATTTAGGAAACAGTGGCACAGAATAAGAATACTGTACATTAGGAGAAAAACTGTTAAGAGTTCAAAATAGTGATTTAAATAAGAGAACAGAAATTGCTAATAGCTAATGAGAACCAGTACTTACTCTTCCAGCCTATATATTTTTATTGACCAAAGCAGATTATCCTGAACATGGAGTATGTCTAGCAGGAGCACTTCAGGTGCATGTCCATTGTGAACGTGGCAGTACTTGTGAACAGTGCTATAGGGTTGTGCTCCTTTCCCTGTAACATTTTCATACTTTGCTTTAGGGCTTGTAAATAGATAAAAAAATGTTGAACCAAGAATTATGATATTGCCGTCCATATTTTATCCATGTAACAACAAATAGCAGTTATATGTTCAGAAATCAAATCTTTGCCTGTATTTCTAGAGTATTGTATTTGAAGTCTTCTATTTATAACTGTTATCATAAATTTATTAACTACTACATTTTATTACAAAATTCAATTTTATTTCAGAATTTTTACAAGACTGAACTGAACAAGGAAGAGATGTATATTCGCTATATTCATAAGCTCTATGATCTACATCTGAAAGCACAAAACTTCACAGGTAACTGAACACAAACTAGGAAAAGATATTTAGGACTGGTCTGTGGTTTGCAGTCTTTTGCAACCCTGTAAGCTGTATCCTCAGTGCAGAACATACCAACCCAGGCAACAGCTGAGTTTCCTTGCCTAGTTGATGTCTCAAAATACTGCTTTTTTCAGTCCCATGGCACTATTATTTGCTCAGCCATGGTGAAGGTAAATGACTTCTATGATACCCGCTAGCAATAAATGTGATACATTTTTCACCCAAAAGGAGTAAAGTTTGGAGGAAGCTTTTATGATTTCATTTAGTGGTATCTGAGCCAATACGCTTTTTTGTAATGCTCCTGGCTGTTTGGTGAAGTGTTTTTACACAGCTGTGTTTCAGAACCTCATTTTTAGCTTAAAAAAAATTGTAAAAGAAAGGAAGACCCATATCACTTACTCATGATGAGGCAGAGACCCTAAAACCTGTGACAAGTATTGCAATTTCATGATGTCTTCCCAAATTTTCACATACCACATTTGCAGTACTATTGTCCAGGATTTCTCACTGCTAATCTTGTGCCAAGGCTGGTTGTTATCTTTTACACAAAGAAATAAGAAGATATTGTGCATGGATTTTGTTTATACAGCTTAAAATGCACTTCATTTGGGGAACTACATGCCATCAGTAAGTGCTGGAGAAGATAAAATCAGTATCCATTTAAATCACACTATCATTGCCAGAATGTTTTACTGACCTTGTAATACCTCTATCTTTTCTCCAGCGTTTGCAATTGCGTATGTTCAAAATTTCTAGACTTTTTTCTTCTTAAAAGCAGATTAGTTAGTCAGGGGTCACTAGTAAACAGCTTACAGGCACCTAGTGTCACAGCAACTTTCCTTATGCTTTTCTGCTATCCATAAGAAAGATTGTTCACTTGGAATTTCCACAGTCCCTTTGCAGTTCATGGATTTAAATGTAGACTAGATAGCAGGATATGTTAAGGAGAGACTTTAATTTCCTCATGTGACCTGGCAATAGTGAGTCACAAGACTGTTTTGATTATCAGGAAGTCTCTTTGCCACAGCTGGCTTTTGTGTCAAGCTATTTGTTTACATAATAGATCTTAGTAACTCACTGAGCAGTGTTGAGTTCCCTTTATGCATTGGGTACTATTATGTGTCCAGTTTACCTCCAACTGTGTTATGAACCTAATTTTTTAAATTGTTTTGCCATCCATTCTGATTTTCTACATTGTTTTGCTCAACATTTATTTCCAGGACTTTGTTGTATTTCCTGTGTGTTTATTGTACAACACAGACTTTTGTAAATCAGATGATCTAGAGGATATGGGATTAGGAAAATAAGTTTGATGCTTCAGCATCATTCCTACATGTTGCAGCATTAGTTTGCTAACTGCATAGTTTCATCATAGGGATGAAATGGTTTTTCTCTCCTTTCTATGGTGTAATTTACTGGACTGTTTCTAAAAATCATCTGTTAAAAAAAAGGCCTTTTTATACAGAACATTACTTCAAATCTTTCTTTACACAGCACTCAGTTACAGCTATAAATATACTTCTCTTGAGGCTGAATCGCATAAATACACTGATTCCTTGTTTCCCCTCAGTCACCTGAGAACTGTAATGAAACTGTCTTTTTACCTATCCACCTTAGAAATGTCTAGTGTTTTGAATATTTCCTGGATAAATTGAATTTCCCACATTGTAAGTCAACCCTATTTATCTCTCCTTAGTGCTTTGGTGTAAGTCATTAGTTACAGACCTCTCCCTGAGGTACCAGTATTTTATTTGTTATGCTGTCCACTGCCAGACGTAGGATGCTGGGTAGAGGAACCCTTCAGACTTTTAATCCAGTATGGTCATTCTTATTTTAGAAACCTTCTATATAAATTTATTATCATTAAAAAAAACCAACATTGTTATGGCAGACAACATTTTGTTAAAGTGAAGGACTCTAGATGCCAAGTTTAGAAAGGAGAGGTCAAGGTGAGCTATCCTGAACATGTACTTATGTTCTGCTATCTTTTGCTTCCTTATGATTTTGAATGATTTGTTGTTATCAACCTCATGGATTTTTAAAATGGTTATATAGGTGTGCTTCATGTCGTGAGTACAAAAATGTAGCTTGAAGCTGTGACAAAGGTGGTTACCAGTCAAGCAGCCTGAGAGCTGTGTGATGCCAGAATTAAGGATGTCTGTGCAACCCAAGCCGGTCTCGCTTGCATGGATGTATCACAGCACAGCATCAGTTTGCACCATGCTTAGCATTTTACAACACTGGGATTCAAGGCACTCTCTCCCACAAATATCTGCTGCAGTGATGCTTTTTCATCCACAGGTTCTTAGTTGTAGAGGGTGTGTAGAGGAATAGTACTGCTAGAAAAAATACTGTAAAATTCTGCTTAAGTCGCCTGTCTTACAGGAACTCACATGGCAGAGGCAGAAGTAGGATATGGTTGTCTGGGGAAAGCTTAGCTTAGCACAAAAAGTACTTTAATACTTTATCATTATTTTTTTTGCCTTATGTACAACCTATAAAATCTGCAATAAAATAAGTCCGGTAGGGAACTTCTTTCTCCAATGCAGCACATTTCCAGAACATGGCCCATCTTTGTACTGACTCACTCATGCAAAGTGGTCCTGTGAGTGGAAACATAAACTGTGAATACTAACTTGGAAATCAATAATACATATGCTGATTTAGCCAAATTGAATTGTCATAGCCAGTAGTAATTCTGGTGGTTTGTATTTCACCAAAGTCTGACTTCCCAATAAAAAGATTATTTAATATTATTTTAGTGAACCTTTTTTGAGGAATTTCTGAAATCAAAGTAAAAATAATAATTTTTATATTCTCAGATAATTTCTACCAACCATGATGTAAAGATTACTACACAGCTCTCTGACTAGAGAGCAACAACAGGTTTGATTCCTGCCAAACCAAAAACTAAATAAAATTTTAAAAATTAAAAAGAGAAAAATATTGGACTTCTAAATTGCTTGTTATGGCCAGCTGGGAAGGCTCAGCTATCAGGGATTTATTTCTCTGTGGAAGGAGTGGATTCTATTAAGCACACATCTGCCTCCCTGTTTTCCTCCCAGCCCTGATCTCTTTTGGACTGTGTCCACAGTCTTGTCTTCTTTCCTCTTTCACTACTTATGTTCCTCATCCTCCAATCCTTGTTCCTTTGTTCAGACGGCAGAGTCATTAAGAGTTTCTCCTTAGCAGTAGGGAAGTCTGGGGCTAAGCAGGAAATGGTTACTTAATTTCTGTCTCCCTTCTATTGTCAGACTCCAGAACTCTCCCAGTGACTCCGCTTTAAACAGTGTGTGAAAATTTTAAGCTGAATTTATTATAGCCGTAGATAGGAACTCTGTCCAAAACCAGCACTACCATCTGCCTAATACTCAAAATAAATCAGTTACTCAAAATAAGTCAGTTAGAAAGGTACATCTCAAGAAAACCATCCACATCTCCGTACCTCGTTTGTCTGTTTTATTTGTTTGGTGTTGGTAAGTGCCATGCTGTAATTTGTCTTGCAGAGGCTGCCTACACGCTCCTGCTGTACGATGAGCTGCTGGAGTGGTCTGATCGGCCGCTCAGGGAATTCCTCAACTACCCCATGCAAACAGAGTGGCAACGTAAGGAGTGTCTCCATCTGACCATCATTCAGAACTTTGATAGGGGAAAGGTAAAATAGTCCTATTTTACCTTTGAATGGATCTGGGAAGGGCAGTTTATTCATTTTAGGATATTAGTCCCAGGGTTGCACTCTCTTCTTATATTGAGGGGAAGTGTTTGTCCTTGCTTGATTAAGCAGTTCCTTAGCAATACAGTGGGTTTCTTCTAATCCTGGGGTTGTATCCTAGAAATCCCCCACTTATATAAGAGAATAATTTTCACTTCTGTAGCAGTTGCCTTTGTAACTGTCAAAGCGTTTTATAAAAGATGGTATAATTTCTCCCCCTTTTAAAGGTGGTGAAAATGAGCCTTAAAAAGCTAATGAAATTCACTTAGTGACCAAGTGAGGATTATAAAGGCTGTTTACACCTTACAATATCATGTTATATCTCTTGAAAACTAAAAATTAATTTGTCTGGGGGAATCACAGTTCATTGTCATCACTACAAATGCCTATTCTGAATTAAGCAAGCATAATTATCCTGTAGTCTAAAATTTTATATATACTTAGTGCTCTGATTTATCCTGCTGACAAACAAGCAATGCATTACAATTTTGTGTAGCTAGTGTAAAATCCATGTAAGCCTAATAAATGTAATCAAATGGATGTTGATTATCATGGTTTTCAAACAGTTTTGTAATTATAATTTAGAGTTTAACTTACCTGGTGCAATGAAGTATTTTCCAACCTAGAAAAATTAAGGAAGATGCATTAAAAATACAATTTTAAAATGTAAAAATCATACTGTATTGAATCTATTTCATGTAGTGTCAAAAGAGTTGTCCATCACTCTTGCAATGATTTACATTTTGTGCATAGTCCAAAAAGAATAATTTATTAAATAAGTCTCTAAATATATTTTTAATCCTTCGAAGAATTCATCAGTATTACTCTGAAGCAATCAGTATGTTTAGTGGACAGTTTGTTAAAATATTTTCAGTAACAAGAAGTATGACTTAGTATAGATAGAACAGACCATTAATAAATCACAAATCGTCAAAGAGTTCCTTTGAATTACTGAGTGTCTTTTATTTGCTTGCAGTGTTGGGAAAATGGCATTATCTTATGCAGGAAAATTGCAGAACAGTATGAGAGCTACTATGACTACAGAAACCTCAGCAAGATGAGGGTAATGTACTTGAATACTTTTCATCAATCAGGAATCCAAAAGCTTTTTAATTTAGGCTGTAAAATGTTACTCAGAAATTTAAATTCACCACAGAATGGTCCTTAGGTTTGGTTTGCAAATCTTATTTTTTACTCTGAGGATTTTTTCTACAATAAGAAAAGGAGTGTGAGCTTTTTGAAGAAAAATGACAAAATCCTATCTTCATAGAATGGTTTGTGTTGGAAGCCTTAAAGGTCATCTAGTTCCAGCCCCCCTGCTAGACACCTTCCACTAGACCAGGTTGCTTTATTTTATTATAACATTAATGTTCTTCCAATGTTTGTACCTGTACAGCATCCTTTTTGTGTGCATGCTTATGCATAAAAATAATACTACAAATTCACTTTCATTAGTTTCCTACAGTTTATTCAGGGAATGTGCTCTGTGCAGTCCTTCACTAGGAACAGCAGCATGTCTTGGCAGTTGTAATTGCAAGCAAAGAGCTTGCCACAAGCAATGTGCACCTTTACATTTTTTTAAATTTACTGCTTAAAAATACTGTCTGTTTAATATTATATAGTAAAAATTAGTCTTTTTTGGTACTCTCTTCTTGTGGTTTCTTTCATTTTAGACCTGTAAGCATTGTTTCTCATTCGTTCAGATAGTGTATTTTAAATATAATTGAGTCTTCCCTTTTCTTACCTGCTTCTGATGGATTCAATTTTGTATTACAGCTTCCCTTTTAAATTTCCTGTACATGTAGGATGCTTGCTGCTAGGACTGAGTGAAGTCCCTTTAATCCAGAGCTGCTTAACAACATTATGCAAAATTCTCCACACAGAGCTGTGTGGCAGGACTCTCTGTTATCTGCTTATTCCATATATATTTAGATATGTCAATGGCAGAATCCTATAAGCAAAAGCAAACTGACTATCATCATGTGAATAAAATGATTAGTTTAGGCATGTTTAATTAATTGTACTGAATGTGTTTTGTGTTTGAAATATTCTTTTACGGTATCTGTGCCACCAATGTTAATCCAAAAACGGAGGTGGGGGGATTTCTTATAGCAGTATAATTAGACAGCTATTGATATAATATGCATATTAAATAACTGTGTGCATTACCTAAAATAGGGCTAAGACTGTGTTTGGTTTTTTCCACAGTATTAAAAACTTGGCCAAAAATATCATCAGAAAAAGGGGACTTTGGCATTAAGATCCCTTTGTGTCAGTGTTTTGAGTGAAATAAAAAACAGATGTATTGATCAAAAATTATGCTAATTTCTATTGTGACATTTTAAAGGAACTCATATTTTATGCTTAAATCATGGGAATCTGGTATGATTTGGACACAACTGTCTTGAATATGGAAATTAGACTTTGCTGATTTAACTGACCGCATTACTGCCATGTGTTTGGATGATTAGCAGATTACTGGGTCATATGTTTCAAACTGTCTTTCTATTTTACCCCTTTAATATAGGTACTTCATATTTTAAAGGATTTCTTTTTTAATTCTTGGAAACTTTCAGATCCCTAAGAGGTATAATTACTTAATCTGATGCGTTCAGAAACTTCTGGATATCCTAGTTGTTGCTCAGAGATATATTGCAATTCCGGTACCCCAGAGCAGAAAGACTCTCCCTTTTGTGATAGCTTATGGTAAAAATACACTTTCAAAAAAGACTAGTTGCACTTCTTCTCAATCTCACACAGATGATGGAAGCATCTTTGTATGATAAAATTATGGATCAACAGCGTTTGGAGCCTGAATTTTTCAGAGTTGGTTTCTATGGGAAAAAGTTTCCATTCTTCTTGAGGGTAAGTGAAATGAAAATAAACAGAATGGAGTAATACTGTCAGTCATAATGACTTTCACTGTGTTAAAATTTGTTTGTACCATATATAAGTTCTTATCCTGTGAGAAATTCTTTACCCTCATGTTTCATGGTTAAGAAAAGGTCCTGACTAATGAAAAGACAAATGCTAGGCTTCTAGAGTCCCACACAATATTCATATTTATATTGGAAACCATGAATCTATACTGTTCCACAGACCAATGATTCATGGTAGTTTGTTCCCTTTATCCTGTTCTGTTTCTGCTGGTGGGTGCTCAGAGAAAGGCTGTCAGAAGTAGTATCCATTGGTGGTGGGATAATCGCAATTAAGCATTTAAGCAATTACGTTCCCAAGTTCCTTTTTTTTTAATGACTTAGAAATTCCACATGCTGAATTTCATTGATTATTAACATACTTAAACTGACAAATAATAAAGTTATTACTCTTGAACATTAATCTGGAATTCTGAAGTTACTGAAGTGCCCTTGAAAATGTTAGTGGTGTTTACATTCTTCCCCTCTTCCACAGTCTGCAGTAGTTTAGCTGCATTGACTGTCGCCTTGGGAAGAGGACAGAATCCATCTTATTCATGGAGCAGCTGCAATCATAATCCAAGCTCCTCTTCCTGTGGTAATTGAAATAAGTGATGAAGGAACCTCCTCTATATGGTGGAGGCCTAAAAAGCCTGATTTGTCTTTGCCTTAGTGGTGGGGAAAATGACAATTTCTGACTGGTAAATATAGCATGAAACTCTCCTCTTTAAAAGTGATGCTCAAAAAGGGTCTGATGGGAAGATAGTTCTTGATATTACCTAATATTCATCTGCATATATCCTCTGTATAAACCAATTTGAAAATATTAATCAGAAAGAATTTAACGTTTAGATTGCTAAACAGCAACTGATGGAATAAAAGTGGTGGAAGAAGTTGCACAACAGTGCAGTACTTTCAAACCTTAGGTCTTTCACTGCTTATGCATCTTCTTACACATTTTTCAAGTTAAACATACACAGTGCACATTCATGCTTGCAACACCAACAAGGACAGACTTAATACATTTGATTTAATTATTTTATGGCAAAGCAGTTTGTAAACCTGGCTGTGTTTGCTGTAGAAGGAATCAAGACTAAACTTCATAATAAAGCTTTCACATTTTATTTGTAGTTAAACAATAATACTGTTACAGGGGTTTTTTTGTAGCAATTCCCCTGAAAGTCTTGACTCTCAGAATTCAATGCCAAGAGCATTATTTTACTTCGTGTTGTAAAAACTGGATCATTTAATTTTCCAGGCTGATAATCGATAAACATTTAGAGGAACAGGCAGATTGAATGCCTTCCACAATTTTCTTATGCAATGCTTTTTTTCAGAATCGTCTAACATCAGAGCAAAGTTTCTTGGTTCCTCGTGGAATTTACCTCCAACCCATTTCATTGTCTTAACTGTTTGTTGGGTTATATTTCTGTAAAGTATTTTATACATTCTGATATATCATGTTAATTGCATACTTTGATCCACTAAGAACAATTTCTCCCTTCAGATTTTTATTAAACTTTGAAGTGTGATTATTACATTTTTTCCAGACTTTTGAATAAAACATAACTTATGTGATAAAACTTCCTTTTTCTAAGTGTTCTGTTCTTTCTGTATTCCTTATTTTTATTCTTGCCTTTTGATTCTTATGTTTTCACTTCTTAAAATGATGCAAAAGTTGCCTGGAAAATCTATATTTAAGAGTATGTGTCTGGATCCCAATTTTTTTTCATGTAACTTGCTCTTGCTTTTTGTTTCCTTGTTCCACTCAGAATAAGGAATTTGTTTGCCGAGGACATGACTATGAAAGGCTGGAGGCCTTCCAGCAGCGAATGTTGAATGAGTTCCCACATGCCATTGCTATGCAACATGCTAATCAGCCAGATGAGACCATCTTTCAGGCAGAAGCACAGTGTATCCACATAATCACAAAGCTGTACTCTGCACTTACATCTTTTATGCTTTTAAAAAATGTAGGTACACTATAGCAAATTTCAATCACATGGTGCCTCCACTGAAATAAATGGTAGGTGAGAATTCCCCTGCATTTTGTCCCAGTTCACTCTATTATGTTTGGAAGTTCTTTGTGTAATTTTGGTTCTATTTAAAAATTCCTTGACGTGTTATTGACATTATTTCTTTAGCTAAAAATACCTATAGAACTATCACCGCTGTGATAATGGTGTAGCAGTTCAAGTTACAGTAATTTAACTTCTTACAATACAACATTATGTTAGCATGGCATGACATATTGTGTCAGCATATATTTAATTCAATTCCTTTACTTTATGTACTATTCCATGTAAGTAGCTCTATTTCAAAAGTAAAGATGAATTTTTCAACAAAACAGTACAAGGAAATCTCAAACGATCAAAAAATCTGTTTCCTTTCCCAAACCATTAATAGTATGGAAGCATTTAATGATATACACTTTTTAAAGAATTTTTCTTCTGTAACGCTTCAGGAGTCAATATGCTTTGCTAATTTGAATAAAGTGGGATAGCCTTAACTCTTAACATATAGATTTGCAGATTTATGCAGTGACACCAATTCCAGAAAACCAGGAAGTCTTGCAGAGAGACGGCATTCCTGATAACATTAAGAGCTTTTACAAAGTAAATCACATCTGGCGATTCCGATATGACAGGCCATTTCACAAAGGGACCAAGGACAAGGAAAATGAATTCAAGGTGAAGTATCATGCCCTTTCCTGATCTACTGGACCTGGGGATTTGTTTGTGACATCAACAACAGCTGCCTTATTAAAACATCATCTGTATTTGCTTTATTCAACTGAGTGTGGTATAACAAATTCTCTAGAGGAGATGGTACCTCAGGCTTGACTATTTCACTTCTTATTTTTAATAAAATAATATCAAAATATATAGGAGATGCAAAGGTCTTGTTGTGTATGTGACTAGGGGTTAAAAAATTTATTTGGTTTTTTGCGTCTGTGAAATATACAAGGCAGAACTTGAAAGAGCAGAGTAGTCTTGGAAAAGTTTCTTAGGCAGATGGGAAAACATTGTTAAGTAGGTAATCTGGGGTATGGATAGGATTGCCTAAAATTATCTCTCTCTAGAGCAAGGGGGAGACAGTTTTGACTGAACTGCAGCATAATGACCTGTTCATGTGATATCAAGATTAAAAACTACCTCTGAACTTAGAGATTGTCTCAAGGAAAAGCAATAGTTCCTTACCTAATAGGTAAATCCCTTCTGTTCCTCCTAATAAAAATGTCACAGTGAAAATTTGTCTTTTGGTGTAATTTAAATTCTGACCCACTAGAAGCACATCCTGATGCAGAATATATTCTGGTATTCAGGCAGACAAAAAGAGTTATCCCATAGTAATTTTGTTGAAAATTTAGAAGAAAGAACTGTAAGGTTAATAAATTAGCTAAATGTAGTCACTGTTGTCTTCTAATGTAAGTTTAGGCTTTGCTTTAATAGTACAGCTTACAAATATATTTTGTGTAAGCACTATCCTATGTGTTGATTTGTCATTTTACAAACCTCTTGCACAAAGTGTTTACCAGTTGTATATTTGAGTACCCCATCAGCTATGCATTCTGGAATCTCAAACAGGGCTTCAAAAAGGAGAACTGATCGTGCTCTGTGATTTGTAAGTGGTTCTGCTTCTGAACTCTTGTTCTTCTCAGATGTTAGCTCAGAAAAGAAATATTAAGATACCAACTCAGTTGTGAGTAATTTTTGGAAATCTGGGGACAACATATAATAAAGTTTAAGAGTGAAGAATCAGCAGAAATTACTGCTTAGTAGTAGGACCTAGAAAGTAAGGACAAAATCAAGTGTCATTGACTTATGCAATAGACATTTCAGTAGGAATTTGGATGGTAGAATTTTTTTTAATGTATACTCTTACTTTAGTGAAAGTGTTCATAAAGAAAACTGGTAATAATTAAGGAAGATATAGAGTCAAATAGGGAAATAAATTGGTTTTATATATTTTAGAGTCTATGGGTAGAGAGAACCACACTGATCTTGGTGCAGAGTTTACCTGGAATATCTCGTTGGTTTGAAGTAGAAAAACGTGAAGTGGTGAGTATGAGATGCATGTCAATACATGTTGTGGGTTGGTTTACTTCCTTAATCACATGTTATTTGATGAACTGCTTTAGGATTTATTACCCATATGTAATTTTTTTGACCAGGGTCTCAAGGTGGCTACAATAAAATTATTTACAAAGTATATTGAATTGTCTGATTTTTCTTCTCTTGAAAAGTATTATTAAGAACAACCCTTAGGATTCATTTAAACAGCTGAGGAAAAAGAAGTGGTGAACAGTAATGGGCACCCAAAGGCAACGCTTAATTTTAATTTAATGTCAGCAAATTACTTCCTTAAAACTCAGCACCATGTAGCATTTAATACTTAGAATATTTATAGCTTAATGTATCCTTCAGTGTCCTTGAAAAGTAAACGTTCTCAAAGTTCCTGTACTATAATAAATGCCATGAGCTACTGAACAGAACCTGTAGGAATAGGGTGTAATGTACCAGTCTGTTATTGACACATTGTAATTTCTTCTCCTTGTTTGTTCTATTTCTAAAAAAAATCCTTAAAGAGATTCTAGATATATTTGGAGGAGTGCTCCTCCTATAAATTTCTCTAAATAATTGGTCAGTTGCTGAGCCCTGGAGTATAACATCTATAACTATTTTCCTTCTTGTTAAAGCCAATCTCAGAATAATTCCAATTATAAGGATACCATAGTACAATTGATTTTCTCTAAAACTCTGTCATGTTTTTCTTTTATAATAGCAGGAAAATATCATTTGTTCACCGTCTTGATATTCACTTGTAGAAAACCAAAAGTGGAGTTTAGTAAAAATCAAAAAATTGTGTGTGACATGAGTAATTTTGTTAGTTGACTCCTGCTGAGTCCTTACTATGTTAATATGACCACTAATATGAAGACCTTCAGTTTACTATTATTTTACCATTATAGTCACCATTTCCAAAAGTAACTTGTTATAATTTTTTTCTGGGCATGTATGAGGTCATGACTCGGATTTGTGCTTGTATGTTTTGGTAAATTATAGCAGCTGCAGGCCAATACTCTTCCCATCGCTCAGCTTTTGGTTTTTCCAGCAGTTCACTCTATCTGTGAAAGAACTTCTTCACCCTTGAGGCATGTCCTGCTCAAGGCTACCTCTGACTCTAACTTGATCATCATTTTAGCTCAAAGCTTACATTAGAACTCCCGATCCATAAAGTCTTGTTATTGACTTCACTTTGGGTGGGGAAACTAGCTCACCCATACTTAAGCTCTGCTCTGTACCCTTAAACTGGTGAAGCTCCCTGATCCCAAGCCTATTTTAGGCAAAGTTACCAATGACAGTTTAATCCTGAATTCCAAGAGTTCCACCCCTGGCTGAAAGTATGTGAATGTTTTGCAGCAAGGGCTCCGTCATCTCTCAAGGTCAGATAATAAATCTACAAAAGAGTGACTGTTGTTTATTTTGATCATTGATTATGTGATAAAATCAAATCTCTCCCCCAGGTGAGAAGTACTTTCTCTGTCTCAGTACTCTAGGACATAAAATAATATTGTTTTATTTTAAGAAATAAAAAATTACCTGTAATATATTTCATCTGTCAGCTGAAGATTAAGTCGTTTGCAATGTTTCTCACTCCTCTTTTAGGTGGAAATGAGTCCCCTTGAGAATGCTATTGAAGTCTTAGAAAATAAGAACCAGCAGTTAAGAACACTGATTAGTCAGTGTCAAACTCGACAGATGCAGAACATTAACCCTCTCACAATGTGTCTAAATGGGGTCATCGATGCAGCAGTTAATGGTGGAGTTGCTAGATACCAAGAGGTAAGCAATTTACTTTCTGTTTATTGAAAATCCAATTTCTTTCCCTGTACAGATGCAGCTCCTCTGTATTAATTAAGGACAGAAAGTACTATATGAATAATAGTTACAGTTATACCTATATTGCGGTTTTGGGTTAGGTAATGTTAATTATGGGGTTTATTGAAATAACCATTTTGCTGCAGATAGTACCATAAACTTACTCCAGTGATTACTCAATTCACAATTACCCAGCATTCTTCAGTGATTTGTTTGGAAATTTTCAATTAACTGGTTAATTGTAAGTCAATTATTATAATCCATTGCCTATTCTAGGTCAGGAGCTACTTCTGGCCAACTCGCAAATTTACTTTTTTTGTGCTGACATTCTAGTTTTTATATACACATATATATATGTGCATATCTATTTTATAACATATTTACATACATATATATTTATATATTTTTATCTATATATAAAAATATTTCTATAAATTCTCAACAATAAGTTCATTATTTTGAAGAATCATGATTTTCTAGATCCTTCTTGTACTCTTTTCCAAGTTTTTAAGAAAAGATATTTTGGGGGCAGGGGGGAAAGGGGTTTTAAAATATAAATACAATTTAGAAATGCCTAACACTGGATTTTTTTCCGACAGTTGTTCCTCATTATTATAATTTCTGAATCACCTTAGGAGAACCTTAAATGTTTAGGATGCTGTATTTACACAAAATTCTGTGGAATTTTGAAACTGCAGTAAAAAAAAGGGGGTTTTTTTTTGCAGCTCAGCTTGATGTTCCTCTTTCTCCTAATAGTCTTATGCAATACTTGAGTCTGCTGTTTTTTCCTTTGAAAATGTCAAGTTGAATAATGTTCTGTCCATTTGTCTCAAAGGCTGAGAGATTCGGTGTTCACTCAACAGTGTTAAATTTGGTAAAACTGCATCTTAATTAAACTACAAGAAATTGAGTCTGGTATACTATTAGAATCTCTCATCAAAACTGCAATGTTATGAAAATTGTGAGACTCAAGCAAAGCAGTGACATTTTTGATGTTTCCTAACTGCCTTTAAACAACAACAAAACTGTTCAGCATAGTGAAGTGCCATGAGGAGTCCCTGGTGGAATACAGTCATGTCATAACTATGTCTGGTTTGAATTAGCAGTGTCAGAGCTAGCTCAGTGTCTCTGCACAGATCCCATTCTTCACAAACATATCAAAGGTTCTAGCTTGCTCCTTATTGTTGTCCTTGGCTGTAATTCTTGATCTCCTAGACAGCATTCATGTTTTGATTCCCTTCTGCCCTCTGCCTCTCACCATATTGAAATAGGACTTTTCAGCAATTTGTTTTGTAAACATCAAAACTGTTAGCAATAATTGTGAGGCTTTTTTTTCTTCCATTTCACTCTAATTCTTCTCTTTGCATGTCCATTTTTCAGTCTTTATGTCTTCCTGTTGTTTTGCCAGTTCTTAACTTCTACCTTTCTTGTTATCCTGTTCTCTGTAAATGCTTTTCCCTGCCCATGTGTTTCACTTGCTTTTCCCTTCTGCCCTGTACAAAGCTCGAAGTTCAGTCAGTTTGGTCTTGAGTTAAGAGTGACCGTGTCTTTACCAGTATCTTCCTTTCCTTCAGGCAAATTCCAAGTTTTAAGAAGTGTCCTTTGACTATCTGCTGCCTTCTTGATTCGGTCTTCCTTCTTCCCTCTTTTTCCTCTTTCAATTTTTCCTGTATTTTTTTTTCTCTTCTGATGGGGAAAAGCAGCTATCTCTAATTACTTGGCACCTTGCTATTGCAGATGTTAAAGCTATCCATTCACTAGTTTCAGTACATGAACAGATTCCAGGAAAATTTAAACAATTAATAGTTATTTGCAACATCTTTATGTATGCTAAAAAATGGCTGCAGACTGAACCACTGATTTTTAAAAAAACTTTCTAAACACTACTGGAAAACATGAAGAGGTTTTTTTTTTGCACAGTAATACCTCTTAACTGCAATTTGTACTATAACTTACATTTCCTCTCACATGTGCTATAAGAGAAGAGGCCCTTTCATTATTGGAAGCCATTGGTTCAAAAAATTTTACTGGATTTAGTCAAATTCTGATAAGTATTTGTGATTTTGTTTGAAGTTAGATTATTACATCTCTAACTCATATATCTATATCTAATTATAGATCTGTATAAAACCAAAACCACCAGGACACCACCTGCTCGATACTGGAAGAACACTTAGCTTGTAGCTGAGGGAAAAAAATTCCCCATCAGCTGGCAGAAGTTTGGGGTCTGGGATTTTAGCAAGTATCAGAGGGCTCCTTTTAGCAATTTAAACATGACTTCTTATAATTTACTTATCTGCAGCGAAAGGACCATGTGAAATAAATGCATTGTCAAGAACTGTAAACTCAGTATAATCTCCTTGAAGGGGAGAATAGTTGTTATATTAAGAAAGATGCAGTCTTGAACAAACTGGGGGAGTGCTATATCCAGAACATTGCTGGTGGGTAAAATGACTTCAGGTTATTATAGCTGGTGCAATTTGAGCATTGGAGATGGACTGGAAAGTTATGTAAGCTCATGAACACAGCTGGATGTTGGTAATATGCTCCTGAAGTGCAAAGTCTATCTTCCTGACATCATTGTCACTGTGAGTTCTTCAAAACATTATTTACATTAAGAGACAATAAGAAAATAACGTCACAGCTCCAATGCATGTAATAGCATACAATTCCACACTGTTTCAAGATATCTTTACATTTAAGGAGTAATGAAGCTCCTAGTATGAAAAGAGAGGAAAATCAAACTCTTTGTACTTACTGTAAATTCTATGTCACAATATTGGGGAAGAGATACTTAGTTCATGTGACCTGTGTTTGGTTTCAACTCTGATTTGCAGGCTTCAGATTTAGCTTCAGGATCTGTTCTAGATATTGAACCACTCATAAGTTCCATTTAAGAGTCTCTACATTTTCTTGCCTATAGTCTCCACCAATGACTATATTAATAATTACTTATTTAACATGTATTATCCATTATTGCAGTTGAAAGGGATTTTGAAAACATTTGAAAATATTATCTAGAAACTTGTTCTTTAAAAAAAGAAACAAAAGTGGTGTGTTTTTACTCACTTTGTTTTACTTTGTAATTTTATTCTGTTTAGGCATTCTTTGTCAAAGAATACGTCTTGAACCATCCAGAAGACGGAGAGAAGATCACACGCTTGAGAGAACTGATGCTGGAGCAGGTAAAATGCAGAACAGACTGACGAGATACCTGCTCAGCTGTTCTAGCTAAAAATGTCCCCAAATAAAATAAAAAATATCAGAGGTTTATAATTGCCCTGGGGTCTGCAATGTTTTCTGAATTAGATCCCAAGTAGAGAGTAACTTTCTATAAAAGCACGTTTCTGGGGCATGTTAGTATTTTTTCCTTAGTCCTTTCCATCATCACCTTCAAACTGTTTTTTGTAAAATAAAGGTATAAAGGTTGAGTGAGAGGCCTGTCTTATCATGCTCATACACAAATATTTGCACAAAATATTTTATCACTACTATAGAATAAACATTATTTCATTGAAACATTTGACGGCTTCAGCATATATTTGTATTTTACGAGTATTACAGAAAAATATTTTCACTACAATGTTTGCCAAAAGAGCAAAACAGCATTCAAAATCTTACTGCAATGAAAGGTATCTAGTAGTAATTGGCAAAGTAGGTAGGCAGCAAAATAAATACAAAGTGGTTAAATTAAGCAGACGAGTACTCTATGCTCTCTATGTTTGTTGCATTATTTCTCCATTCATTTATAAGACAATGACCAATCAGCCTAAAATATGAAGTGTTTCCATTTGAAAATGCTAATTTTTTTAATCAAAGATCTTACTAATATTTCAGCTCTTTTAACTGGCATTTATCTATTTTTGTTCTGTGCAGCATGTTGAAGTTTCAGATTTTATTGCCAGCTTGGAATAAAAAGGGTCACAGTATTGGAATTTGGCAAGATGGAAATTCCATTTTTCATCAGCATTGTGGCATCTTTTGCTCAGATCAGCCAAGTGACACGTCCTCAGACAGTATAGATCAGAATATATTCACTGAGCTCACTTTAATTTCATTGAGACAATGTATAGTAATTGACATTATAATTTTATTTTTTCAAGCTATAGTTAATCTCACTAATCTTTACAATGTAAAACTGGAGTTAATAACTTCCTGTAACGAAAATGCGGGTTCCAAGCAATAGCAGTTAAACCCTCCCTGGCACCCACAGCTAATGTAACACAGAGCGTTGGGAAGGGCCGGGATGGCTGTGTGTGTGGATGGATGTGCTGCACTCCTGACCTGAGGTCAGGGATGCTGTGCAGCTGCCTGCCCACTCGCAGCCTGCCTGAAAACATCAGCCAGGAGCTCTCATCCAAAGATATGACAGCACACTGTAGCTATTTTGTTTTTAAATCTGAATTTATCTGATTTCTCATGTAACCAATTAAATATTTTGAATGAGTGTGACCAAATTTGAGCGAGATTAAAGTTTTAGCAATGTAATTCTGAAGCCTGTTGTGCCTTGTGTCAGGGACATACATTAGGCCACCGCTTACGGAGGTCTCTGGGGAGTTGAAATAGGATGGGGGACCATGGACTTCATTGCAAATATATTACAGAGTCTCTGGTGGATTTGACCATTGCTGTTGTTTCATGCTTTTTACAACTGTTCTTGTAGAAAATGGCTTTTATTTAGGCTTTAGAACCGCTCCTTTGTAAAGCAGATTTAGTCAGATTTTTCACTATGTTATCCGTAGTGTTTTTTAATATTACAGTTGAATTTGCATAGGTGAATCCTTTGGGAAAGTTGAATGGGAAGAGGCAGTAAATCCTCATGTGCTTTTGGTCCTTGGCCTTGTTTGGTTACAGGTCTTTCAGCGATTTAGATAGGTGTTTTTAAGGCAACGTGCATTTTGTTGGACTTTTTTTTAATTACTGTGCTAATTGATGATGAGAGCTAAAAGAAAATGGATCAAAAATATTTTTTCCCTTTCTGCAGGCCCAGATTCTAGAATTTGGCTTGGCAGTGCACGAGAAGGTGGTGCCACAGGACATGAGACCGTTGCACAAAAAGCTGGTGGATCAGTTCTTTGTGATGAAGTCAAGCTTGGGAATACAGGTACGTGAGCAGGTGCACGGATAGATCAGAAGACTGTTCAGCTACATAAAGGGTTGGTTTATTTTCCCAAGCAGCAACAGTGACATCTTTTGGTTGTTTGTCCCCATTACAGCTTGTAGCCTTCTTGAAGCACCACAAAGCAAAGAGAAACATGAACTTCCCATACCATGCAGAGAAAAGTAGTCACATTTTACTATCATTAGTGAAAAGTTTAAGTATTTTTCATGTTAATGACGAAGCTGATCCAAAATACCATATAACTACATTTATATGTAGTTATCTACATATCTGTATCTTACAAAATGCTTAATGATATTATGTTAATTTTAATTAATTTTCTTTCAATAATTTGCCAGGAATTTTCTGCCTGTGTACAAGCTAGCCCTGTTCATTTCCCCAATGGAAGTCCTCGTGTATGCCGGAATTCCATACCTGTTTCTATGAGCCCCGATGCTGCCAGGGTAATACCGCGACGCAGGCAAGTTAAATACTAGTAATGACATATTTTTGCTACCCATGGAAGATGACCCATAAATTCTTCTACTATGTGCGTTCTTTCTTGTATGGTCTGGCTGAAGTGTGTTCAGCCTTGAATAGCTGGTGTATGTATTCTCTTTCCTCCTTTCTCTCTCTCTCTCCCATCCCCTACCCCAATTAAACTTTAAAGATTGATAAACATGTGCTGTTCTCACGTGAGAAATTGTGATTGACAATTAGAGTTAACCATTTTACATTTCATTACTCTTATAAAAGCCCCTTGAGTTACCCAGCTGTCAATCGGTATTCGTCCTCATCACTGTCATCCCAAGCTTCTGCTGAAGTCAGCAACATCACCGGGCAGTCAGAAAGCTCAGATGAAGTTTTTAACATGCAGGTATAATTTATCGTCATTCTTCAAACTGTACAGAATCTTTCTTACAAGGCTATTTACTAAATTAGTGCTTCTATTATTTCATTCAGAAATCTCAAAACTATTGCTGATGCTTCTTTCAAAAAACAAATCTTTAAATGAGATGTTAAACTCATTCACTTAGAAATAACTTTTTTTTCTGTAACTGTTTTCTCTTGTTTAAATTAGAGCATTATTTTTTTACAAATGTAATAAGTAGCAATGGACTATCATTCAAAGTCATCTGACCTTGCATAGACTTTTCTGTCCAGTTGTCACATTGTGATGTAATTATTTTACTGTATTAATTAATTACATTTCTATTTATTTAGTATCTTGCTACATCTTTGTGTAGTTAGATTAATGCTCTTTATACTGGTTTGCTATTTTGAATTACCGATAAACTACTCTAAGAAGTTACAAGTTCTTTGTTCTAGCGAAAAGTATAAATTTTTGTTTTCCAAACCAGTAAATGTCATGTGGTAACAACAGAATCTCTTCTATACACAGCCTAGTCCGTCTACCTCAAGCCTGAGTTCTACTCATTCTGCTTCACCTAACGTGACCAGTTCTGCTCCATCCAGTGCCAGAGGTCAGTGCTCATCTGCTGTGGTAAACCATATTAAATTACTTTTGATGAATTTCTGCATGATGTCACTGGTCAGACATCATATTTAGCCAACTATTTGAGGAATCTGAATTATTGGAGACAGGATTTTTTTTGTCACAAGCATAGAATTGAAATGTCTGAGTTTCACTGCATGAATTTAATCACTTGACACATTTATATTCTAGCTTCTCCTCTGCTGTCTGACAAACATAAGCATTCCCGAGAAAACTCTTGCCTGTCTCCCAGAGAGAGGCCCTGCAGTGCCATCTACCCTACTCCTTCAGAAACTTCTCAGGTAAGAAGTTTGTTGGGAATCCTCAGAGAACAAATAGCTCAGAAGGCAATGAAGGCACATGTTGAACTTCGAGCAGATTCAGTGTCTGTTCACTGTTGTAAATTTTCAAGGGTTTTTTTTGTTTTTATTAGCAAATACTCTAAAATATTTTAGATTTAAGAGATGTGAATAGAATACATAGTGCTTGATCACATTTCTGCTTGATTTCTTTAGGTGTAGGTCTGTTTCTTTACGTTTACTCACTGAAGTGAGAGAGAGGTGCAGAGACTTACCAAATGACACAGCTGGCTTGTGTGGAACAACAAGCATTTGTTCAATATAGGGAAGAAGACAAAGAAAGAAAAACAGTTGTCATGGCAGTTGTCCTTGTTGAGCTCCCCTTTATTTCTTCTGAGAAAACTAATCCTAGCCACTGTGAGACAATAACCCATTCCATGCGGCAATTCCTATTTTTCAATGTAGTTTCAGAAAAGAATGATAGACATTTTGTTACTCCAGAGAAAATAATGTATTGTGTTCTTGCCTTAAAGTACTGTTACATAGGTCTGTATGAAACATGTATTTTTTGAGTATTCTGAAATGCAGCATGAGCTTGGTAAACTGGCCAATACTGAATCCTTATTTCGTCTTTTCTTCTTAATAGACCTATTTTCCTAAAGTGCTTTTCTTTAACACAGCTGCTGTTTTAATCCTTGCCATCACACAATGCACCTCTTGCTGAAGCTGAGAAAGATGAGAATATACATACAGTGTTAAAGGCTCTCCTTTCAACACTCTCATATCTACCAGAAGTTCTGCCTCTGATAAAAACCAGCTCCAGGATTCTTTATTTTAGAAATTATGTATTGGTTTCTCATTAGTTCTTTTCTCATCCCTTGTTTCTTCGGTTATTGAATTGGCTCTTCATTTAATTTTTAATCTCTTTTCTGTTTAAGTCCTCATGCTATTACCTGAGGGCTTAAGAAGTAATACTGAAGCTTAGCCAGACTTAAGGACAGTTCTCAGGAACTACTTAGAACAGATAGATCTACTGGGCGCTTCGTCAGTGGTAGTGGAGCCAAAACAACAGACAGAAAAGATCAGGAGATGCTCTTTAAATGAAGCGGTTTTATGGTTTGCCGCAAAGAAAAATTATCCCATTTTTGCTCCCAGACTACAAACTCTTGCTTTGCCAAGTGGAATGCGACTTCTATCCCCCACTCTATCCGAGATTGCATAAGGGAGGCTGAGGAGCTCGTAGGCCCAGTCTCCGCTCTCTCTGAGACTCGCCCAGCAGGAAAATCTCCCAATCTGTCTCTACCCTCAGTGTCCCATGAGAGGGTAAGTAGAAAATTAAGTTGCTCATACAGTGAAGTGTATTTCAAAGATGAGAAGGTCTGATGGTTTCTTTCTGCCCTTATAGCCATAAATGAGGATATATCTTTCTGGGGAAAGGTGAAATTTCTTTCTCTAGTGTGCTGTTCTCTCAGCAGTAAAAATGGACTGTGATCAGAACCAAAATCGTTATTCTCTGCCTTCTGATAAAGAAGGGGAAAATAATTCCTCAGGGCAATTGTAAGGAGATATCTCAGAGATACCTGCAGCTCTGATTTAAATTTAGCTGCTCAAACTGTTCCTTGTCCTTTCTACTTTTATTCTAACACCACTTCAACAGTCTTGGTTGGAGCTTCACACTGAGAGGAAAGGACCACCCATTTATGAATTACTTTGTTACAGCTTAATGAAAGCAATTTTCACATTAGTGTTTCAACTGGGAGAGATGAGATATACAGACAAATTCCTGCACTTCAAGTCTTTCAGGCCATAGCTACCTTATTTAAGGAAGTTTGATGGACTTCACAGAACAAGACCACAGCAGTACTGCATCCACTTCCTGATTGAAATTGATGCTCAAGGTTATGTACAGCTGTTTTTAGTCAACATCCATTTGTGCTTGCTTTGTGATCTCTGGCTGAATGATTGTACAGTGTGTCTCCAGCTCTTCCCATACTCTGAAGTGCTGTCATTGACTGGTCAACCAGCCTCCTTAGTTTTTGCGCTATTATTGCTTCCTATTGAAGCTTTTTGAATTCCACATTTTTGGGGCTTTTATTTGCGTGTCATTAAACATCCTGTGATTGCTCTTGTTCTTCCATATGATTTTATACCTCATTCTTTTTAGTATGTCTTTGTTTCTCTGTATTTCATTCAGCTTTTGTCTCTTTACCTCCTCCAATTTCAGTTGCTTTTTCAGCCGTTGCTCTTTACCTTCACAAAAGAAAATGGACTTCAACACTTGTCCATCACGTCCTAGTGCATTGCAGACTCACTAGGCAGTGAACATTCAATCCAGACCAGGCAGGAACATATGGTCACATTTGCTGTCACATCAGAGTACCCATGTAGCTGTAGCACCTCAGTTTAATGGTAACTCCAGAAAAACAGATATTACCTGACCCAGAATGACTTTAATATGACATACAGCACACCTACTCTAGCTTGAAGTCTACCAAAGCATTCTGTCTCCGAGATGTTTAAAGTGAAGTTGAATTGGGCCTAAGTATTTGTTCCTCACTTTGTAACACAAAGCTGCAACGTATTAGATCAATGATGATCAGTTTGCAGCTAGGTTTGCCATCTTGTGGCACCACAGCATAGTGCCTCACCAACTTGGCACGGTCCTCTGTGAACACTTGAAAGAGACACAATAATAGGATTTTATTTGAGTTTCACTGATTGTCTGATCTTGCTTTTAAAGAAAAAAAAAGTAAGAAAAAAATAAAGTTTATCTGTTCCCATTTCCTCTGGATAGTACATCTGAATTATTTGTAGGATTAACTGTATGCTGTTTACATATGTTTTCAAGACAAACTATTGACCCATTAATTATTTGAATGCTGCCAAAGGAAATAAATGGTAGAGTTTTAATTTTTTTCATACATTTACTGTGATTTGTAAACAAAATTAATTTTAAGAAAAGACAAACATGCTTTATGGGTCATCTCTTATCCACAAGAGAAGTAAGAAGACTGCTACCAAAAAAGTCAGGGCTGGAAAACAACACACAATGCTTTTCTTAGGTAACAGCCATAACTTGAATATTATCTTGTTCAGATCCTGATTCTGTAATGAAATTATTGCAAACCTATCATTTTATTTTTTAGTGATCTATTAAGATATCTCTTTAGGAATGAGCTTCATTATGTTTTTTAAGGTGCTGGAAACTGTCAGAACTCAGTACATAATAATCCTCCCTCCAACTTCTGTGTGTACAGTTTTCAGAACACTAGTCTACTCCCTATCTGTATACACATACTTTTATTAAACTGTTTATGTTTATGTGGTTTATCACTTTATCTCCCAAGTAGACCTGGGGGTGAAGGGGGATAATAACAAAAATATATTTGTTTTCTTAAAGGCTACTGAAATTCAACAGCAGCTATGTGTAAACCATGCTGTTCTCAATTTACAGAGAATGCTGTTTAATCATATTGGAGATGGCGCTTTGCCACGAAGTGATTCCAATCTGCCTGGCTCTGACAAAGGTAAGCAGAAATGCTACAACATAACAATCTTGGAAGAATGAAAAATTAATTACTCTATCATGTTCCTGTAGAATGCCAGTTCTTTTGAGTGCATACTGTCATCTCCAAGTGTCAAAACATTCTAACTGACTAAATAAATTATGCTAGCAAATCTAAGTTTCAAAACACTTTGCCAAAAAGGGGAGAACTGAGTGTTGCACTCACATAAGGCCCAGAAGTTTGCAGGAGGGGGTGATGGAGCAGCAGGTTGCATCAGGCTGCCTGTGAGACTTGACCTTTCTGCTTCTCAAGAAAGACATATGGTGTGAAAGGTCAGCTTCTGGAGAATGGGACACAGAGAAGGTAAAGAGATGGACAGAGTCCTGAAGTTTGGTACCTGCAAGTCCTCTTTACCAAATATAACTCAGTGTGCTTCTGCTTACACTTGGATTGAAAACACCAATTTGTGGTTTCTTGCTTTTTGGGGATATTGTTTTTAATTAGAGTAAATGAGAAATATATGCATTTCCATAGAAAAAATATTGCCTCTTATAATTTTGCACACAAGGAAATCCAATATTGTTGGCATAGCAATTGTTTGCCATGATTTCATTATGTGCTTACATCTATAATATGCTCCATCATTTCATTATGGTACCTTTGTGGTATGCCAAATAAAGGATACAGTAAAATAAGTGTATAGAAAGTAACTATTTTAAGAATATACTGTAATAAGAACTGACCAGGAATCAGATTTTCTTTATAAGAGCTGGGTTTTATAGGTATTTTTGTGTTTACGTTTTTATGAAAACACGGGTGAATTTTTTTCACAGGGCTGAAAAACATAAGAAATAATTTAACATGGAAACAGCAAAACTTTTCCACTGGCTTATGCAGCCAAGTACATCACAGAATTATTAAAATGAAGTTTTCTCTCCTGAAGGCTTTAGCAGTCCAAAGAGCTGACTGCTTGGATGACTTAAAACAAAAAAATTGGCTTGTCAAGAGATTCAGGCATTTGAAGTACCTAAGTCTGGTGCCAGGTGATTTTTTGGATGAGGGCAAAGCCATACTGTTAGGTGACAGCTTACAATAGAAAGCAAATACTGTATTGCATATTTTGGCAATAACAAAGCAAAATGATCCTCTAGAAAATAGCTTATCCTGTTCATTGATCCCAGGGTCAACTAAAGTGCAATGATACTGGAACAATATTGTTTCAGATATGAAACCAGTATTATTTTTACTGTACTTATTGTATTAAGTCTGGTGTGTAGTGGGGTTGCAGTCCTGAGAGCTCTCAGAGTTGCTACAATAGCCATAATTGATGCCATCAGTTAGCAACAATAGTTTGCTTTTTTGTTTCATCTTTGTAAATAAACACAGGGTCCTTGCATGTGATTCTCTACTCACAATTGAAACAAGTAAACAAGAAGGAAACTTGTCATGGCAGGGCAAGAGGTTTGAGGCTTTTAAGGTGAGGGGTTTTTTTGGTGGTGTATTTGGGAGGTAAATGGGAAGGTTTGAAGCAGTTATTTTCAACTCCTTTTTTTTTTTTTTCAGGAAGTGTAATGAAACTTCTGTTTTTCAAATTAGCTTTTGTCCTGCCTGTGTTAAATGCCCTGTCCTTCTGTCTGTCTGGCTTCTTTCCAATATTGGTGACTTCTTGATGACATGAAACAATCCAGTTCTATTAAGGAAGCTGTTCCAGACCTTACAGGATCATTCAGTTAAAGTCATAGAATTTGGTCAGGGTAACACAGACAAAGAAAACAGCCAAGTTTATGCATGTGAAGGTGATAGTCAATTTACATGATCAAGCAGAGAGCCTTGACTACAGATACAAACAGTGTATAGAAATTTTCTCAGTACATACTAATTTCTTAATTTGATATTTTTTGCTGTCAGGCACTTTTAATTTCCTCCAATTTTTACTCCATACATTTTGTGCCCTTCTTTTCACCTTCTTTCAGTTGTGAATTTGTAGTCTATGCAGGCAACACGAGAGTGTTAGCACAGAAAGCTTTATGAAGGAGGTCGATAGGAATTTGGCGAGTTCCTTTCTCTAGTCCCTTCTGTATATAAAATGAGTTAATGGAAACAGTTTATGAATAGTCTGTTCCCCTCTGCCTGGAAGCCTCTAAATAGGAGTCTGGTGCAAAGATAAACTGATTATATTAACAGGCTTCAAGCTTATCTCCCTTTGTGTCTGGATTTGCAGTGCACCAGAGTGCAATCTCAGCTGCTGCTGCTGTTGATGGCCCCCACTGCTGGTCACAATCTGACCCGAGGGCCAGGTGCAACAATCAGGCATCCATGAGATTGACAGCTGCCATTTAAGTGCTTTGCAAGTGCACTTGTAATCACGAGAGCTTTTCAGGCCTACTTATTGAGTTGTTGGGCATTTTTTCTCTGGTTTTACCTTCATGGATAAAAGCAAGTCAGAAAACTGGAAGTGTTGATGCCTGTGACAGTTTTTTCATTCTCTTCCAGCTGTAAACACCACCCCTAGCAGCTGGAGCCTGGACAGTGGGAAGGAAGCCAGGAACACATCAGAAAGTGGAAAGCTTATATCTCCTCCTGTACCACCAAGACCTGCGCAGACTGGTGAGTTAATGGAGATTTCAGGTAAAGCTCCAGTACTTGAGGGCTTAGATTCTTTCCACTCTGCTTAATTTTTAATGTCTTGGGCAGGTTAACTTATTTGATTTCTTACATGACAGGCTGTAGAACTACCTCTGCGGATATTTTCATCTCGTTAATGTTCTCTGCAGTTTCCAGTACTCTGCCCCTTCAGTAATGAATGAGTAGTTTCAGACAGTTCATCCTAGTACGAGGAAGTATGATCAAATTTAGTCTTTTGATTTTATGATAATTGGAGATTAGCAATCAGAAATATCATTAACCACAAAGAATCTTACTGGCCAGAAAATGCACAGCAATCACGAAAGTAGATGAGTTCTGTTACTATAACCATTTTGCCTTTCAAAACATTAATTTCCCTTTAAAGGAAAGGCTGCTTAAGTGATACTATAAATATAATTGTTCTCAAGGGAGTGAGTAAATTTTTTGTGTATTATACTTATACCTATGAGTTTGTCCAGGCATATTTCTAGTATATTTGGAGGTAAATGTTTGATATAAGTATATTATGTATTTTCTATTTACCTTATTTGACTCACAAATATATAATATATTTCTTAAGAACAAAAAGGGAAAAGTTGTTATACTGACCCTTTTTTTAACTTGTTATCATTTGGTAGATTATAAATCAATTCACAATGATATAAAATTTGTCAAAAAAGGCAGACGCAGAAATTTCTTATACTTGGTTGTACTGCAAGATAATACAGAGAACAAAGTAAAATAAACAATATCTCTAAAACTATTTACAGCCATTGGCCAAGAGAACTAGAGATAATGTTTATGTATCGAATGATCTCCTATCCACTTAAAAAGATTTAATAGCGAAAATTGTAATGCCACAAGTGCACTGAAATCTTTCTAACTTTACAGCATCACCAGCAAGACACATAGCCTCCATTTCCCCTTCTCCTGCTGGCAGATCACCAATGAAGGTACTGTCTTATTGCAGTGAATTGCCTTTGTGGGACAGATCTTGTGTGTTGTGGGGTAGATGGTATATATTTAATGTACATTATTTGGGATTATATTATGTTTTCTTTTTCTTATCATATATCTATACAAAAACCAGTATTCTGTCTCCAGCGTGGAAGAAGGGGAGGTGCCAGCAAAGGAAAACCTGTTGTACAACCCATTCGTCTTATTTTTCCAGCATTCAGAGCTCTTAGATTAGAGGGTCCATTAGAGAGTATTCCGTGCTTCAATCATTTTAATATCCATTTTCCTCTGCAGGATGATCCAGGGAGGTTGTAAGAAATTGCAAGTAGTTTGACACCTGCCAGTAGGAAACATTAAGCATAGGCTGTGAATAAGCACTGGTTCTTCTCTGTCAGTTAAACATCCAAAATAATTTGAGATCCACGCTAAACTGAGCAGGTTTCATTTCTATTTCAAGATATTTGCATGTGTTGGTACCTAGATATCGGTACCTGCTTTTTTGTTGGAAAACTTGACTGGGAAATCTGTGTTTTCCACAGTGCTGGAGGACACAAACACACAGCCTACTTATTCCAGACAATCCCTGGTGCTGGCAGAGTGCATGACATTGGTCTTGGGGATTGCCTCTGCCACCCCATTGAAGCAGAGATGATTCTGCAGATAGAAATATAAGAGTCAACAACATGGAAGGAGAGCAAATAGAAAGGAGCATGGCTGGTGCTTCAGGCACTCAGATGCAAGGACAGTAGGAAGCAGCCCTGCCAAAGTAACCCCTCAGCAACCCAAAGCCTAACTAATACTTCAGAGGTACATATTGCCTGAGGAGGAAAATAGCACCCCAAAATATTTCCTTTCCCCTTAAGGTCCTTAATTACAAGTCCACAGTCATTGTCCTGTTTGACTTCCCATAAGCCTGTAACATTTCTATTTGTGTCTGCACGATGGCCCAAATTCATCACAAAGCAATTCTGCTGGCCATCAGAGTGCCCCATAGGCCTATTACCATTCTGCTGAAGTGAGCACCAATCCCAAGTTTTGCCCTAATTGCTTTCTAAGAAGCTCTTTAGGACCTTGTACAAAGATGAGTGACCCTTCCTTTTCATCCTTGAATGGACACAGTACTAATGATTCTTTGGGATGTTTGAAGCTTGTCCTAACATTCTTCTTCTATAGGTCTGGACAGAATTTAAGCATTTTACAAAATCTGGATTTCTGCTTGGAAGAGGAATGCTGGCTCAAAATATTTCTGAGAACTGCTGGATCTCACTTTGAGCATCCATGAATTTTCAGACTGTTTTGGTGTCTAGACTGTTACTTGCTACTGGTAAAAGCAGTCTGCACTGTTTTACCAGAAGCAAGTGGTTACCCGTGCAGGCTTTACATATATTTGCCGTTGTTCTGAATGACAAAAGCAAAGGTCCTAAATCTTATATATGGTCACTTAATCCAAGTGTCCAGTGTTCTTGGAACTGGAGCCAAATACATAATTTATTTGAAAACCTTGACCCTGAATGTTTGTGGGAGTAGGAGTGCAGCTGCAGCCTCCTCACATACAGAGGAATGGAACATTAAACAAGTAGTTAAACAGGCTCCTCAGAAAGTCTGAAATGTCTTCACCAGGTGTTGAGCTTAAAATAAAACTTGCTCTGCTTTTCCACACCATACAGGGCTCAGATTTTAGCCTTTCTAAAGGCTACCAGAGAAAACCATCCTAGTACAAAACCCACTGATGTAAACGAAGATTTTTTTTCTCCATTGATTTCAGTGCTCTGTGGATCCAGTCCTAGATGGATAACTAAAATTCTCTCAACAGCATAAAGTCAGTGCAGTCAGCTCTGTACACCCCTGCCCCTCTCCTCCTCCTCCACTCCCATCCCTTGTTGCATGGCTCACACTCGCACCTCAAGCTGAGCAACTGAACATCAACCAGTGTAACAAGAATGAGAGTGATACATTTGTCTTTATTTTGATTTCTCCATCCCTTTTTTAGCCTGAGGCTTGAGGCCAGTAAGTCTGGATGACTCCAGCCATAATTAGATATGTTGCAAAAAATTTTAACTTGGAAACTATAGGCTAACCTTTTACAGTTTTCAGTTGAAGCTGTTTCACCTGAATAGTACTCGATGGTTTTAGGTGGGCCTTTATTGTCCCTGCCTTTTATTCATCATCAGCATTGTTGCTGCTTGGGCCCTCAGCTCCTGGTCCCTCACCATCGCTCACTGACCTGTGAGGCTGCTGGTGCAGCCACTGGCCACCTGTGCCCTCCATATGGCCCTTGTCCCTGAGGCACACGTGGTGTGTTGTGTTTGTGTGTCTAAGGAACACCTGGGAGATGGGGGAGAGGAAGGGTGGTGATGCTTTCATCTCCTGCCATTCTGCTGCTGCCCCAAATGGGAGCAGGAACAGCAGAGAAGGGGGCTGGCATCCACCAGCGGCTCTTACCTTGACACCTGCTTTGTGCCACCCCTCTGACACTGGTACATGGTACAGTGGTACACTTGGAAATTATGCCATGATGTAAATGCACTTTTCACTGCATGGCAATGCACTAAAAGCTGTGAGGAAAAGCTTTGGAAACTGAATTTGGGATATGAGAGCCTGCAGTTGCAGCAGTGGCTGGGCTTTGGCATTAGGGGGCAGGACACCCCCAGGTATGCCCTGCGCCTAATGATGCATTCCACTTACAGCTGGGAAAACTAAGGGTGTATTCTAAAGACTTCCAGATTTTTCCAGGGTATTATGATAGTAAGATAACATTCAAAAACAGTTTTATTTCCACTTATATTAATTACGGGCATGACCACTGTCTAAGGTGTACCCAGGCACTATTGAAATGAGCTTTTTATCAGTTCCTTACCAAGTCTTGATTAAACAGGAACACAAGCATTTCTGTTTGTCAAAGCTCAGAGTAAATGCACTGTATCTATGTATGTCTTCAGTCTGAGCACAGAAACACTCTCCCTCCTCTATGCCAGGTAAATTCTTCTTCTGCCCTTTCTTTTGAGCAGGGGTCTGTGCAATCATTCACACCGTCTCCAGTGGAGTATCATTCCTCGGGGCTCATATCCAACTCCCCGGCGCTGTCAGGGAGTTACAGCAGCGGCATCTCTTCGCTCAGCCGATGTAGCACATCAGAGACATCAGGCTTTGAAAGCCAAGGCAGCGAACCAGCAGTGACTGTCCCAAGCTACAGCATTTCTGAAGAGCCTGTGAGAAAAGAAAGCAAAACCCCGCCACCTTACAGCGTGTATGAGCGGACTTTGAAACGCCCCGTTCCTCTACCTCACAGCCTCTCCATCCCGCCCACCGCAGACCCTCCGGCACTGCCACCCAAGCCACAGCTGGTTCGGCCAAACAACCTGGAAAACAGCACCAGGAGGACTGAGCAGGTTCCCCGGCCCAGGCCTCTGCCCCGCAAAGTCTCTCAGCTATGAGAAGCCACTTTTATATTTAATTGCAACACATTCTTTACTGTTTAAGAAATAATATTTTTTAAAAATGGTAAAACTCATTTAGTTAGGCACTTTAATATTTTGTCCACCTTTTATTTTGAGTAATTTTGAAATGCTTATTAATATTATGTTGCACATTTGAAATGAAATTACTAATTTAGGTTGCCAGATATTATAGGAAGCATGAATGAGAGGATTTTTTTTTTTAATTTCATGGTGGTGAATACTGATAAATACTTTTATTTGTACTTTATTTTTATTTAAAAAATTAAATCTAAAACCCTACAACTCTCGTCTGAGTTAGCTGAATGCTTCTTACAAAATGCAGAATATACTGACTGGATCTTTACTACTAGAGATAAATGCACGCTTTCTAACAAAGTAGTCTGTAGACTAGGATGTTTCTGCAAGTAGGCTGAAAGTTGTTTCTCTTATCTGATGAACAGGTTGGTCATTTCAAATGTATGTGGCAAAACTGAGATAAAATGCAAGTTATACAGCAGAGAACTGTTGTAAGTATGTGGTTTGGAATTTTTGAAACACACACTTGGCTTATGTTATTTTCAAGATGGAAAAATACCTGTATTTCATTCAGCATACAGCACCATTCTGGTGAATCCCGATAAGGTTTTGTGCCATTAGTGTATGTACCTGACACATCCTTTTTCTTTTTGAGGTGCAATTTACTTTTATTCTTCCAGTTAATGTATTTTGTTGTTGTTGTTGTTTTAGTTTTGGGTTTTATTTTTAAAGCTAGCAGTTTTCTAGTGAAGGCTCTCTGCTGTTCTTGAAAGTTCACCCTAGAATACAATGTGTGTATGAAATAGATACAAATGAAATTGTTCATTTAACTTGTGTACAAGAGTCAGTACTGACTAGTATCAAGGCAATTCACTAAATGAGCCAGTTTTAAAATATACAAATGGCTGGTTTACAATCCATACATTTCAAAAGCTAATTGCGAATGTCATTAGTAATTCTGTAAAAATCTAGCAAAAATTCTGAACAGTTCTTTGGATCTGTACGTGCCATTGGAGACAGGTTTTTGATTTGCTTTTTAGCTTGAGTTTATCACCATCATCTTTATTGTTGAGAATGGTGTTTGGCCTTAGGTTGTATTTTAATGACTGGCATCTGAAGAGCTCTGGAAAGCTAATGCCAAGACATAGGAATGTGGAGGGGAAGGGAAAAAAAAAAGCACCTTCTGTATGTACGTTTTTTATCCTCTTTCTTTTATTGACTGTTTAAATGTGCTTGGGAACAGATGTGTGAACTGCATTTTAAATCATATTGTTCAAAATATTCTCCCTCTTTTGTTGGGAAGCTCATGTTGATCTTAGCTGTGTTTGATTTGTTGATAGTTTAACTGGAAGAAAGTGACCACTTTTTTATATTCTCTCAATTAAACCTTCAGCAGTTACAAGCTGTTGACAGTAGTTATAGAAGTTTTCTATAATAAATGTTCAAGTATTTTTGTACATAATTGGTAAATTTTAATAAGCAGTGTACCATTATGTGAAAAAGAAGCAAACAGTTGTGTATGCAGTAAGATTGTTATAATTATGCCAAATACTTTATGTATGGAAAAAAGAATATTTGTAAATATGTGCTTTTAACAATAATTCTGCCATATTGACTTTACAGTTTTGAATGTCAGAAAAAAATAATATATGTTAAAATATTTATGTTTTAGTGAAAGTATTCATAACTTGAAAAGGAACATATGAATTTTAGCTTTGTATCTTGCTGATTTTAAAGTCTGAAATTCCATGAAGTAGCTCTTGCTTTCTACTATAACATTTTTATGTCTGTAACCACATCATAAAACCTGTAGAAGGCTACATATTTATGCTGATATAAAGTAATGCCTGAAATTTAAATAAGGTGTCACAAGTAAGATAACAAAGCTGCTCTGATTTTTTTTCCACCCATGTAGCTTAATAGATTTTGTTGACTAGTGCTTGAGCACAGTACAGTATGAATCAGTGTTATTTGCTCCTGAAGCCTTTTTTTTTTATTTCTGGCAGTGAGTAGAGTTGATGACTTTATCATTTGCGTGCATTACTGGTCAGCTTTGCAGCAAAACATTTCACAAAGTCTTTGTTTACCTAGACACTCATATTGGTTGCTGCATAATGTTAGTATGAAATAAAAGAACTTGATTAATCTTTACAGTACAACTTGTTTTCTACAGACTGAGAGATTCTAATTCAGTTAGCCACAGAATGAAAGTTCTCACTCCTTGTCTTGCTAAATCCATTTTTTTTTCTGTTAAAAATCTCCTGATAGATTGAGTTTTCTCCCTATTTGGATCAGTACTTGCTTTGTGAGACAAGGTGGGGAGAGTATTGACATGCTCTTCTGAACAAGTGAAGAACGTAAAATTTACTAGAGAGTTCACTGTAAATTAACCTACATGAGCATTCTGTTTTTATAACCAGGACATCAGAAATACTCTGAACGACAGAAAATGGTGTAAAATTGACAGAGTATTCTTAAGCTGAGTTGACACATTTTCTGCTTAGCCAGTTTTGACAAATTGATTCTGTAGATCGGTTTTTCAACCTGATTACCTATAAAAAATGTAGTATGAAATTTTGTTATGTATGTTGCAACACCCACCGCTTGAAAACCTAATGTAAATAAAGGTCTTGTTTGAATTTTATGTAGTAGTTATAAATATAATTTTATCACTTTCTGGATGATGGTGAGCAATTCAGAAGCTCATACAGGAAGACCAATGGGAACAAGTTGCTCTTACTACTCAATAGCTTGAATGTCAGCCAATGTGTGCATAATAGGGGACATAATCTTGTATTCAAATACCATTTTTGAGATGCTGGTGTCTCTGGGATGCCAGAGAAACATCCTCAAACTCGGCTGGCTGGCTTTGAAATGATGCAGTTCAGAATGGTTCTCATGATGGCAGAATAGCTCCGTAGTGTGAGTGAACTCAGTTATGATGTGTCAGGTCAGATGCTGTGTCCTGAAAGAAGCACAAAGCTGAAGTTACCCCTTGTAGTAAAGGTTTCAGGGCAGTGCAGTTATGGCCCTGTTCACATGGAACAAGGTATAGCTACATGAAAATCTTCTGTATGAAAGTGGCACCTTGCCCTCCTGCCTGACCATTCTTCCTGTTCATTGATTGTCCAACAGCACCTGCAAAAAGAACAGTGATGGAGCAAAAAAATACCAATAGACAGGAGTCAGTGCCTGAGGTATAAATGATGAAGAGCACCTTGTTTTGAATGTAACTGTGGTCAGTGAGGCATGTAGCTGCATTGTCTCAGTAACCCCAGGTGCTGACACATTCAGATCTTTACTCCAGAACTCTGCTGGTAGCTGGAATTTCTGATGATTTAGGCAGAGCCCTGACATATGCTGGCCAAAGGGCAAAGTCCCATCTGGTGGGACATTGTGGAAGGATGGTCGCCACTGGATCCCTTGAGATTCTGACCTTGAAGTAGATGATGTGGGACAAAGCCCTTTTCATATTAATTTAATTTGTCTTTACCTTCTCATTGACATTTTAATTCAGCTTTTGACATATACTTCATAGAAGAAACTCGAATGATTATTTTGGCTAATATTAACAACAACAACAAAAAAATTGGGGATTAAACAGCTAAACTATTCAAATCTCAGGAACAGGAAAGGTTTAGAGCTGCATAACTCATGTGTGCAATAAGCACCAGGTTAGGGACTCATCCTGGGTGGTAAAATAAGGCTGCTGAAGAAAGAACATTAAATATTTTTTTTAAAAATTGATTGCTCAGTAAGGAACTTGGTGTGTCTGTTTTGACAGGTTGAGGGCTGTGAGACTTCAGTAGGGATGCAGCCGATGACATAAGCCTTCCAGGCACAGCTGGGCAAACTTACCCAGGTTAGAACTTGTGTTAAGGACACAGTTCTGAACTCCACTTTAACAGACTGATATTCATTCCAGAAAGACTGTGTTAGAAGAAGGGAAAAGAAGGTGAACAGTTGAAAAAAAAAAAAAAAGAGGTGTGAAAATAAAACTTAGGCAAAACCCTTGATGGCATGACAATTAATCCAAGTGTGTTTTAAACGGAAGCATCAAGTATATTTCTTTAGGCTATTTTGTAGTATGATGTTATATCAGCTTAGCTACTGGTTGAGCTGAAGGGAGTGCAAGGGAAGCTGGAAGTCCTGGCAAAATAGAGAGTGTTTTTATTTTACAAAGGCCTTGGGGTGGGGGCTTTTCTCTTTTGTTATGGCTCACCAGAGAGTACAGAAGACTGACTGTCATGAGTTGCAAAGGCAGAGTTTCTAAATAGCAAAGCCCTGCAAAATATTCAAATATTTCCCTGATAAACAGTTATTTTCTTAACCTGTGGTGCATAACTGATAGTGCATTTTGCAATTAACATCTCAGTATTTTAGGGAGCAAATCAATGTCCAAATTTCAAAGTAAATAGCTCCTCTGATAGCTCATAAGATGCTGAAATTTTGGTTAAATATTTAAATGTTTCACATCATTGATTTGCTATTGGAACTAGATCCACTTCTGTATTCCAATTTATTTTACTCCTGGAAAATTCTACAGAGGAACTCTCTGCATTACACTCTTGCTTATTTTTGAGAAACTGCTATTGCTGCTGTTTTTGTTGACCTCACTGACCTCCCTTGAAGTGTTTCCTCTTGCTTTTCAAAAGAAAGACCATCAGCAAGGAGCTACTTTGGCCTTTCCTGTGGGGAATACTTCAAAAGCACAGCCTGAAGGGGATGCAGCACAGCAACTGTTCCCAGTGGAGACTATCAGCAAGGGTTTTGGGAACAAAAGCTGAGGGGGAAGTTTACCCCTAAAGCTACTCCCGCAGGAGTCTGTGTTCACAGATGGAGCAATAGCTCAAGGACAGGGACTAAGCTAATTTACTAAAATCAGGAGGTGGAGTGTAGGTAATGTCCTACAGGCTTTGCTGAAGGGTGAAGCTCAGTCCCAGCATGTCCTATAAATGGAAATCCTTTGCCTTGTTTCCTGATCTTTTCATGGAGAAAGTAAAGCCAGGTAGACACACAGGGTGGGGGTAGTAGGTTTTATTTTAGGGTTGCTGAGCATGGATAGGGACAGGGAAGAAATGCTGAATCTACACTTTAAGCCTAAGTTGATTTGAGAGACCATTACTCTGGGTCTTTGGGCCACCTTACATTCAAGGGATGTAACTTGGGCAATGATTTGCCCTTATACTCTGAATATGCCCTGGAGAGCCAGCTGTCCATCTGAATTCCCATGCCGGTCTCTTTTTGCCATGTGTTGCCGGAGGAGGGCTTGCTGCACATGCACTGTCTGGAGCAGAGTCTGATGTGGCCTGACCTCTGTGATTCTTTTTGAGATGTTCAGTTCACCTTTGGAAATACAGTGCTGTGGTAAATCCAAGGATGTGATACAGCACGCAGTAAAATTAATCTGAAGATTCATACCAAGGTTTTAGAAATGGCACGTGTCCCAGAGGAGTTAAGTGAAGGCAGCTGGTACCTAATGAATTTGGTCCCATCTGAAGAAAATAAAACTTTCTAACATGAGCACAAAACACTTTACAAAGAACAAAACATATCAATAAACTCAACTTTTTTTTCAGCTAGTGTATTAGGAGATGAAGCAACAAAAAATTACTGTGCAGCACTCTTCTCAGGCCATTAAGTTCAGCAAAGGAAGATTGTGCACACTGGACAGAGGCTTTTTATGTTGCCAAGGAGAGTTTTCCTGCATCTACAGTTCCCCCTCCAAGTTCTGTCTCAGAACTGAAGCACATCTTGTCAATCCCCCTGAAGCTATAATTCAGTGGACTTTTTATAGCTGTAAAACCTGAGCTGCATGATGATAAGCAAGCAAAATCAAAGCAAGTCATAACCTGCTACTTTGAACATGCAGACAGGGGCTACAGGGGAGCAAGCAGGGAGAAAAAAGAGAGAAAATTGGTTTTCAGGCCATAAAGATCAATTTTGACTTCTGGAATATTTGCTGCTTTTTGAGAAGTACTGTATTTTCACCACATGCTTTGCTGGGTTTTTCCCCTCTGTGTGAGATAATGCTGGGAAATGGTTTTCTCTGGTGTCTGTGTAGATCTGAATTACGCTTTATGTCTTGTACCCAAAGAAAATGGTTTTCAGGGTTTTGTTTGTTTTTCTTCAGTCCTGTGACAGGGTAGGACAGCAGAAATAAGACAAAAAAGACTGGTCAGTGCACCACCAGAGGTGGTCATGGACAAAGGGGAATGGCTTCAAATTGAAAAAGAGTAGGTTTAGATTAGATGTTAGGAAGAAATTCTTTACTGTGAGGGTGGTGAGGCACTGGAACAGGTTGCTCAGAGAAATTGTGGATGCGCCATTCCTGGAGGTGTTCAGGGCCAGGCTGGATGGGGCTTAGAGCAACTCGGTCTAGTGGAAGGTGTCCCTGCCCACAGCATGGAGGCAGATGATTACGGTCCCTTCCAACCAGGCCATTCTATGGTTCCATGTTCAGAGAAGAACATCTATACTCTCTAGGTAATTCTTGAACCCATTCCTTCAAAGACTAAAATTCAGTTCACTGTGGGCCCCTCACGCCCATGCACAAGGACAAAAAATGGGCAAATTCCATCTTGCCGTGGGAAGTGAACTTCTGTATGTGCCTCAGGCGTGGTGAGGTATGGATGTGGATGGGCACCATGCAATGCTGCCCTCTCTTTGGTGTCCTTATTGCTGCAGCAGTGATGTACTTGTGGTTCATTGAGTATCACAACTAGGTGTCACAGTATCACACACAATTGTCTTACCTGCAATGAGCTTGCAGCTGTGTAAAGTACACAGAAACAATCAAAATGTCAAATTGTAAGACAAATTTGCTATTTATCATTCTCACCAACTCTACACTTATTTATCTTGAAAACTGGGAAACTTGGTGGATTTTGCAAATTCTCTCAGTGAGCCTTTTCTGGTTCAGTGCTATTTTTACTGAAGATAACACCAGCCCATCTTGCAAGTGAAGCTTTCAGCAGTTGTGCTACATGAAACCAGGCACAGCATGAATGACAAGTCCTCAACACTGCGTGGGCTCATTAGAAAGATATGTATTCCATGCTGAGCTGAAGGAGAGGGAGTGACCTGGGAGACTCTGAGCAGGCAGTAAACCGTGGAAGCAGCAGCAGAAATGACAGCAGATGGCAGGGTCAGCTTGTTAACTGCATTTATCTAATGGGAGACTTCCCATATATTGTCAAGCAACAATAAAAAAAAATCTGTCAGAAATTCCACCTGGTCATAATTGATCATCGTTAATAAATCTGTTCCAGAACAGGCTGCCAAAATCCCCGCTATGATTGTGTAACTCAAACTAATCAGCAAATGATAATTGCTGAGGTGAGTTGCTTTGGTTGGGTGACAAAAGGAACCAAAGCTGTGGCTGCTGCTGGCAAAATGGAAAGCTGTTCTGTGAAGGTATGCTGGGCTGACAAAACATCTGGCTAGTTTGCTCTTTTGGTCTAGCTCTGTGTGTTGTGAAACACAGGGTTGTAACACTTTGTTCTAGAAACACTGATTATACATAAATGAATAAATATTGCAACTATATTAACATGGATTTGCCCTGGAAACCACAGGTTTATTCCTGATTTCTACCTTGGCCTCTACAAAAAAAAGGCAAGAGACAGGAGTCTACCTGAACTAGAAACGAGACTTCATTTAAACCTTATTATGAATTTATTGCTGACATAATGCTGACAAGTTTCAAACTATAACTTAACCTTTTATGTAGCTATGCATGCAGCACTCCTGAAGGAACACCTCCTGAAGAGTCCCCAAAATGAGGTTCAGGGTGGGGCCAGGTCCCAGCCCGAGCGGGTGGAGGCCACTGGAGGTCTGATGATGGAGAGATGGCAAGGCTGCCGTGCCAGACTTCCAGGGCAATTCCCCAGCTCCTCTGTGTTGCCCCTTTGGAAGACCAGACCCCTCACCCCCCCACGCCACTGGAACTGTTGGCACCTGCTGCTATGCCAGATGCCAACACGGACTTTCTGTTCTGCTGCTCCACCAGCCAACCGGCAGCACACAACGAACATGCTTTAAAATACGTCTTGTCCGGTTTGTCCCAGCTTCCTACAAGCATGCTGCAAGCAAAGCCAAGTACATGAAAACCTTGGAGAATTCAGCTTAGAAGGAACCTTGGGAGGTCTCCAGGCCCACCACCTCCACAGTACAGCCTCAAGTATGAGGTCAGGCCATGCTGTTCAGGGCTCCTTCCACTACTCTTCAAAACCTCCATGGATGCAGCTGCACAAACTACCGGGCAAGCTGTTCGACTGCCTGACCATCCACATCTCCTGGTCTCGCCCATCGATGCTGATTCTCTACCAGCGCCACCGCCCCAGCCAAGCCTGGTTGCCGCGGGCAGCTGCGCGCTGCAGCCTGGCCTGGAGCTTCTCAGCGAGCTCCGAGGCAGCAGCGGCGGCGGCGGCACAGGGCTGCCCTGAAGCGCTGCTGCCGCCTGGCAACTGCAGAGGCTTCCCGCTGAGGAGCGCCCCCGACTCTGCTGCAGCGTATGCCACGACATGGCCCTGCTGGGGGCGACCAGCAGCAGGAACCCCCCGAAGGGCTGCTGGGCCCTGGGTGTGGATGAGCACGAGGGTGAGGGCAAGGGCCAGGGCCAGGGCAAGGGAAACAAAGAGGATGAGGACAGACAGTAGGCACAAGGCAGAAGAGGTCGCCCCGCGCAGCGGCTGCGGCCAGGAGCCTCCGAGACGGCGGCAGGGACGCGCAGTGCTTCCAGCGCGGGACGTG
>VZTG01003817.1:1571415-1721031 GCA_013397845.1 Melanocharis versteri
AGGGTGCCGCTGGGCACCATGCTCCCCCGCAGGCTAGCTTTGCCTGCCTCCCCATGTTTCTTTTAAGGAGCCAGTTTAGAAGTAGTGCCTTGAAATGTGTGCGAGTGCTTTCAGTTAGGCAGGATCTTATGGGCAAGAAAGCATCATGCCATGCTGTCCTTGTATAACATGTTTAGCAGCACTGAAAGTAATTTACTTAATAATGACAGAAAATGACAGTTTTTTAATCTCACTGCTGAATCCTCAGCCTGGCTCCAACCCAGTCAGCAGCATTTCAGGAAGGGTATTGCTGCAGTTGTTTTTATTTTTATCTGGAGCAGACAAACTGCTGTGGCTCCTTCTCAGGTCTTCTGTAGGTGTCTTGTATGCCCTGCCTGTAGAGCAGCAAGGTCATACAGCAGTCAGGGGAAGACTCAGCGCTCTGCCTCGCCTGCTTTGCCTGCATTTCACTAAGTGCCTATTAAATGATGCTTCTGCACAGCGCAGTAAGAATAGCGCAATGCAAGGAAAAGGGCAGGCTCCCATCCTTAAGCATATTTCCAGCCGGAAATCATGGCATGGTAGAACCAGAAAATAGGTGAATGAACAACATACCAGAAATATTGACTCCATAGCGGGGGCTGCTTTTGGGTAAGCAGGTTATTAAGTTGAGTACGTTGCTGTATGAGTTCTCAGCACCCAAAGAAAAATATTGCAGGTAGTATTCAGGTCAAAAAGATGTTGAGTTCTTCAAAAGGGATATGTTTTTGCACAAATGAGTTGTAAAGGGACTATTTTCTAATTTTTTTCTAAATATGTTCAGAATAAATAACAGACTGGTGGTGGATAATGAAAGTATTAAGAGAATGTGTCAAATAATAGTTGTTTATTATTATTATTAATAATAATAATATTTTAATGACAATATAAAATTATTTAATCAAAAATAATTTTAAAATTATGTTTTCCAGTACTTAAGTTCTCACTTTTTGCTTTGGTTTGTCTCTTCAGACTAAAGGCTGTTTTAAATGTAGTGGTTTATTAATAAGACGGGTTTTGGGTAGGCTTATGCATTATGCAATTGGGAATACCACCTAAGTTCTTCATATAATTGGAATTCTTCATAGAATGGGAACAAAAGTATTTAAACTTCAAGACTAAAATATTTTTGCTTTAGGCAGATTACAACCAACATAATTTTATTTAAGCTCCTTCCTCTAAGATTACTGTATCTAACAAGAGTATGAAAAAAGAGTATATGATCAGGTAAATACTTGGGGTGAAAGTGAAAGCTCTGTAAACCATCTACAATCACATAGTTCAGAGGCAATCATCTTCAATAGACTAATCTTGAAATGCTCAGATGTGGTAGAGAATTGAAGCATAAAATTGCAATTACTACATAGTTGTGTTTTATTTCTGTAATGTGTTTTGAAATCAAGTGATGCTGCACATTAGAATTTTAAAAACACTTGTTGATTTACTGCACATAATTAGTTAAAAAAAAGCAAAATAAAGGAATTCATATTCTTTCTAAGCTGTCAGAAATAAATTAGTCCAATGTGGCATGTTATAATCTACACATTTCTCACATGTGTTTGGAAAAAACCCATCAAATGTAAAACCTGAAGTAAATTGATAAGTCTAAAAGCACAATTAGTGTACTAAATTGATCAAATTCAATAAATTACCGGTGAAGCATTACACACAAAGATTACTGGAAAAACATGCTTTTATGCCACTGAATGATTATCAGAGTAGCTTTGTGAAAGCAAAAGTTTGGATTCATCTGGATGCTATTCCACAGATTTCGGAGTACTTATTTCCAGTTTGGAAGGGCCAAATAAATTTTATCTCTTCAGTCCTAAATCCAGAAAACTTCTTCCATTCCCATGCTGATTTCACATCAATCTACAAAGAAAGAGGTGAAAAGGTGCAACCTAAAAAAAACATACCCCCAAAGTTTCAAACCTATATATTCTGATCCCTAAAAGACCAACATTTTAGAATTATTATCTTTAAGATATATTTTGTCCTCACACACAGAATTTTCCCTAGCAGAGCTGATCGCTTATATTTTAGACTCTCCCAACCAAAGTTGTAATGGGGCTCAGTGCATATGATTTACAGTGTTATCCAGAAAATACAGCAATTTTATTCTGATATTTATTCTTAGTTCATGCTATAATCTCTCTGTATCATATGAAATTGTGTTTCATACCTGACACAAAACAAGTGGATATATTGTTTTCCTTTTCAGCCAAGATGTATAAAGATGCTTTACCATCATTATACTAACTGCACGAAATATTCATGGTACTTTGACAATCTGTAGTGGTATCTATGGAAGATAGGTTTTTCTAGGCTTTTGACTTTTTAGTGTTTGCAAATTAGTTTAAGCCACAAGACGTGCACTATTCTTTGTTAAGAATAAATATTTTACTGTATGTTATAAGCTTGAAAGTTCACATTTTTGTTTTGGAGGTTGGTATTTTCCCCTTTCTTCTTAAAACCTAGGTCTCAGGCACCTGGAAAATCTGTAAAATTATACATTCCGTATGCAAACTGCCTCTTTAGAAGAAATAGTTCATGCTGTGGCTTAGTTACAAAACTGGGGTCAGTCATCTCAATCTGATTTTAAAAAAGAGGTTTGACAAGCAGATTCAGTGCAGTTACTTTTATTTACAGCACTGCAACTTGGAACAGAACAGTTTAACCTGGAGAGAGGTATTGAATTGACCTTATTGTATACAGTCTATTGAATGCAATACATTTGAAGGGATATATGTATTCTACTGGCACCTGGTATATGTAGTCACTGAAAGTTTTCAAATAAGAGATCCAAGAGTACAAGGCCTGACCTTACTCTTCTTTGTTGATACTTAAAAGTCCGTATGAACATATACCTTTGCATTTAGCATTCTCTAGGTTTTCAAACTGCCATGGCCAAGGCGTGTTGGTGTCAGCACTATGCAAGTAGCTTAGCATTTAGCTCACATGCAAGTCTGCAGTGCTCAACCTAATAGTTCCCATGGCCTTCCTCCTAGAAGGGAGACACCAACCAAATGTGACCAGGAGAGACAGTACTTCCTCCTTCACACAGTAGTCCCATGGTTAAAGCACTCAGCTGGTCTGGGGCCAATCCATATCCAGTCTCCAGGTAAATCTTTCACCATTGTTGAGACTATAATAATGTAGTTAACTACATGGTTGCGGAGACCATACCACAACTTGGGGCAAACCTGCAGTAGTAGTCCCTTCCCAAATTTTGTGTTAAATATTATGTACTACTATTAATTATGTTGAGGTTAGTAGGCATCTATTAATGTTATATGTAATATACTTTAAATGTGGTAGATATTAATTGGTGAGCCTGGGGCACAGATTCCCAGTTAAACCCATATGAATGTCAAAACCAACAGAATGAAGATGTGCATTTGTTCTTCCTTGTCGCGTGTCTTGTTCTGTCTCAGTTGTATATGTGGTGTGCTGGTTGCTCTCATTGGAAAAAACTCTGCTGCACTCTGTCATCTACAGCTTCCCCAGCACATGAAAATGCTCTCCTTAATAGGCTCCCAGCACAGGGTAAAGCACCCGTCGTACAGCTCTTTCCGTTTGGGTGGCACAATCAGTAGTTTGCTGTATTGTCAAACACAGCATGATTCAATTCATGTGTTTCTGGGGGGAGCAGAACACTGTGATTACATACCTGCCTGCATTCTGCCTAGATAATTTCATTTTTCATTTAAAAGTTGCCTGCTGAAGCAGAGTCAGAGAGCAGCTCTCACAACTTGTTTAGCTCCCTGGGTGAACATTTCAGTGAATAAGACATCGCCTGTATCACCACCAGCAGCAATGTACCACAGCACACAGCTCATTAAAAGAGCTAATGCAGGTGCCTGTCCTCGGCGCAGGATTTGGCACAGCACTTGGGACTCTTTCACCTGAGTGCACCGAGGCACACGAGCCTTAGCGATGGTGCCGCTCCAACCACAGCTGTCCTGCAGCTTTAGTATTGACTCAGGAAAGCAGGCAGCTCCGAGTGGCCACTCTGAGGAGCAGCTGCCCCAGGTGCTTCCACAGGCCAGTGCATTCCTGGGGCTGAGAAGGAGACAAGGCAGAAACATAAAGGCTAGGTACTTGTTCTTGGTACTAGAGCCAGCCCTGAATATATAAACCCAGAGTATATTACAACATTTGTTTCCCTGCAAGGGATTTATATCATTTTATTAACCGGTTTGCTGAAGAATTCACCTGGCCATAACCGAACACATGTTCACAGTTTTCTAACATGCTAACCAGTAGACATTACATTCAGATGATAATCTTTTGATCTTGAAGTTCCAAATTATTTTTTGCTAAGCCTTAAAAGTTTCAATGTGTATGAACTTTAATGGACATCCAAGATGAGTTTTGCAACAGAAAATGAGCCCTGTAAGCTTACTTCTGAATGTACAAATATAAGCAAATTAAAAACATGACTGTTTTTAAGGGGATGCTATCACTGAGATTCATTTTAATGAGAGACCCAAACAGCTGTGCTGCAATGCCTTCAGGCAAGAGGATATATGCATACATGTAACTGAAGTCTGGGAAAAGCTTTAGAATAATTTCCATTGCTTTCCCTAATTTCTGCCATTAAATTTCATATTTTTAGCTCCTGATGAGGCTGTTTTTTCTGAGTTTCAGCTTTAGTGGTTCATGCAGGAATGTTAAGATTAAGGCCTGAAAAAACGAGTCTATAAAATGTTTTAAAATGATCAAGTACGCAATAAAAAAGAGACCTTTTCTCATTGAAAGAAAAATCCTACATCAGGTCTCAAGTAAGTGGCTCCAAGGTCAACTGATGGAAACTGAAATGCAGTATAGTAAAAAATGGCTACATTAGATTTGACTAATTTATGTGCCCCTGAAAACTACAGTGTGTTTTACTGCTGTGACCAGCAGACGGAGAGTGACAAGTGAACCAAAGCCTTACCTCCATCATGTCTCCTTTGCCTATTGCTGTCCTGTAGCTTGGGTAGGGCTGGCACAAAGGAGTTTGTCTGTCCAGGGTACAGAACCCCTACAGAATGGACAGACCAGGATGCGTTGGGTGATCAAAAGTGGTCAGACAGATGAATGGCAGGGTTAAGTTACACCCAGAAATTTTACTGGTATATATGTGTGTGTGTGTGTGTATGTGTGTGTGTGCGTGTAAAGATACTGAGGGAATAGATGGCAAGAAGAGACCCAATTCCACTCAGTTAGTCATATAGTCATTGTTATCTCAGGAATCTTCATATAAACTCATTAACCTTCAGACCGACTGTTTTACAAAAGAGGTCCCTAATGACTCAAAATTTCTATCCAAAGAACATGAATGTGAGTCAGAGGTATGAAATTAAACTATACAGTTGAGAATTGCCTCCTACAAAGTACCACAGCTAAACTTTACGCCAACCTGATCAGGTTTTGGAAACTACTCGTTTTGTCTGCAACCCTTGAGGTCTAGCAGGAAATTTTAGAATATGCATTGAGCACTCTGAATGAAGAAGGAGCTGTGTAAATTACAGGAGTAAGTTACCATTTTCTTTTACATCTTAGCAGCCAATATCTCTCTTGTACATGGAGTCAATCTGGGATGTATGGATTAACCCTAGAAACTCCTGAGCTTCAGAAAAAATACAAAGAGTGAGCAGGAAACTGGGATCAAAATCTCCTTCCCTACAGACTTCACTAACTACATTGGTCCTTGTAACACTAAATGCTGCTATTATAAAACAAGTTAGATGTTTTGACAGTCTTGATCGTTTGGGATAAGTGTAAGTCATGCTCTGGTAATTCATATCAGATTTAAAAGCCTCGTCTGTTCAGTGCTCTGATGTAGGTATGTGCAATTGTAGCTTGCAGGGAAGGAGGATTTCACAAAGAACTTGCAGGTCAAATGAGGAATTATCCACAAGGTTATACAACAGCTGAGCATAGTGTTTGGACCATAACTCTGGATTTAAGTGTTTCAATTCTGCATCTGATGCCTTAGTCGTTTATTGGCTCTAATTTCATGTGTTTGGAAGGAATTTTTCCCATGGGAGGTTTCAAAAAGACTGCAGCTAGTTATTCTTTGAAGATTCTGGATTCAGATGGTGCTGATGCAATTTAGAAAACATTTTAACTCAGCCCAGGCTATACTATTACAAGTAAAAATTGTTTCAGCAAACAAGATGTGCTCAGAACATGGTGACCTAACAACCTGTAATAAGGTCCTCAAAATAACATTAAATAGAAGGAAATGGAGATGCCAATTGCCCCTAGCAGTGACACCCACCGTTCTCCTGTAACATTGTGTCACATACTTGTTTTAAATATATTAGTAAAGAACGTATTATACTTTCTAAAGTAACAATAGATGAGAAAAAAAAAGACGAAGTTATGTGTTGCATTAATAAAGAAAAGCTTTTAAGAATGATTTGATGGTGCCACTAGGAACTAATGGTGCTGACTATGAACTAATTACACCTGCTCCTCTGCCCTTGGTGGGTTTGCTCGCAGGGAAATTCTGATTACCAGGCGTGTGCTGCTGTTGCTGTCTGTGGCCGGCACCGCTGTTGCTCGTGCAGAAAACAAAGGTACCACACAAGCTGCTGAGGTAGGGGGGCGGGGGTGTGTGAACTGGAAACAAGAGACAGAAAATGTTGCCATACTCTTCATAGTGCTGCGCTTGGGGTATGTGTCCGTTCACTGATTGCACAGGAGTTTGGTCACAGCAGGATTTTGTGATTACATAGCTTAATTGTTCCTGCCTATTATAAAGGGCTCTTTGTTTTTGCCATTTGTCTTTCATATTCATCCACACTTTCTATTATGTTTCTGCTTGCTTGTCCCCTACCAATTCCTCCAGACTATTATTTGCCATTTCAATACCCTCCGCCATGCACGCCTCGGTTTAATTTCCTCATGCCTCTGCTCTTTCAGTTGTTTCTGAACAACTCTCAGCCTCAGCCTGCTCCCCTACTTCTAATTCAGCTCCCACTCACTGAAAGCATCTCATACTGATTTTACTTAATACAGTATAATTAAGGGTAGGGTTTTTCAGAGAGTTTTTCTGAGGTACATGCATAAGAGGATGGACTTTTCACGGTGCAAGCTATTTATTATGCTTGTTAGAAACAATGTTAAAATAAAGGTGGCTGCAAACACTCCAGGGTAGACACCTTTGACAAGAGTAGACAATGGGGGCCTTTGTGAGACCCCAGCAATGAAACTGTCTTAAAATATCTCCCTCCCTACTGCTTGGTTGAAGGGTGGGCTGCCCAACACAATTATTATTCTCTCTGGTTAAAAGTGAATAGGTGGAGGAGGACTGAGTAATAATCAAGGTACAGTTCCTGAATTGTCTAGGTCTTCAAAACCAGCATATTATTAAACAACAAGCTGAGAGTGGTCAGATGCACTGCTACAGTCAGAAAATAGTACTTCCTTAACCTGGTTATTTGTGTCAGGGACAACAATGCTATGTAGCACTTACTATGTTTTTGATTTAGGCTTCCCTGGACACTAACGTTTAATGGAATTTGAGGAATTGCAAACGGCATCACAAACGACCTCTTACTCTGATGAAACAAAGAAAGAATAATACTAAAGGTAAAAATGCCTTCACATCCTGCTCTCTTCAGAGTATTATGGGAAACATGTAAATAAAGAAAACAAATCAGCGCCTCGTTCACACTTCATCAACTGCCTAACAACTTGCAACCAGTTAATTACACACCTTTAAAACGCATGTACAGGAGAAATGATTCAGAAAAAAGCTTCTGTAATGAGAAAGGACAGCACAGAAATACTGACTGTATACAGGTAAATCTAAGCCTTTAAATCTGACAGCACTGAAAGAATGTGCTGGATGTAATACGAAGGTAAATGTTGTCTGCTTTATGCTAAGTATTTATTAATCATTAATCTACAATGATTGCTCTACATTTGTTTTTTGCTATTAGTCTTTGTAACCTCTGCTCTTCACTTAAAAGGGAAATAAGGATTTACGCATTACTTAGAAGAATTGAATGCTAAATTGATTAAATATATTAAAGACTATCAAGCAGTAAGTAATATTAGGCTGAGTTACCTTCACATTTCCAAATACTTAGGCCCCATGTAGACCAGTAGCTCAGGCTTTGTAAATATATTATTGCTATGGCTAGCAGCAGAACATGGACTTTATACTGATTTTGCAACTCCTCTGGACTTGTCAGGCTTTGCTAAGCTTGCTTTAGCATTCCTGCAACTGTTTTACTTTGCTTACCCGTAACAACAATCTTGTAATGATCAGGAGGCACTTCTCTAATATAGTGATTTCCACACTGGTGACCAGTGTTGGACTAGGCACAAGGATATGAGGAAATGGAATGAAGCTGGATCAGGGGAAGTTCAGACTGGACATAAGGAAAAGGTTCTTCACTGAAAGTGTGGTCAGTCACTGGAACAGGGTCCCCAGGGAAGTGGTCACAGCCCCGAGCCTGCCAGTGTTCAAGGGGCATCTGAACAACTTAGCCATATGCTTTAGTTAAGGTAGTCCTGTGAGGAGTGGGGAGCTGGACTATCGGACTACTAATGGGTCCCTTTCAACTTGAGATATTCTATGTTTCTGTATTTTACTTTTTGGTAATTTTATATAATTGAGTGATACAACCATAATATATAGTAATAAGTGGTCATAAACAGTTGGTAGAATGAAATGTTTATGCCCTTATCATAATAATGCAATGCAGGGGATTACAGTCATGGAATGACAGGACTAGGGGGAGGCGCAAGATGACACTGGAAACTTCAGGGCTGTAAACAAGTCACTGTTGGTTAGCTAAAAATACACTGACCTGGGAAGTTGGCAAAAGCCAGTTACAGGGGTAACAAACAACTCCCATCACACTGAACCAAACCATCTAAAGACCTGTGGAAACAACTGAAGGGTGAGCAAAACAGCAATGACAGAGAGGTGAACGTTAGGAAGATCTTATAAGAATCTTCTATTATCTCTCTCTATTATAGAGATGAGGTTTTTTTCCTCACAATAGCATTGTTTTCTTTTTCATGTAATTCTTAAATCTGAACTGAAAAATCTTTCATGACCCTGTCAAGAATTTACCTATGTTGACAACAGACTCTTGACTTTGCAAATAATGCTTGTTTTCATCTTTCCTGTGCAAAAAAATGAGTGTAATAACTGTTCCTTGAGGAATCCAACAATGAAGTTGACTATGGTAAGTAATTGATATACCATTGATATATTTTCTGGCCTTCAAAGATTATGCCATTTTCACTGACCTGTGATATGATTTCAGGAATGAATTTCTTGTGTTTCAATTCTTCCTTTTTTCCCTGATAGAGAGGTCATTACAGAGTTTTATGCTCTGTAGCTTGCCTGACCAACTGGAAGCAAAATCTACTTTATTCTGACCAGACTGTGTTTCAGTGTGTAGGAGGCATAACATGAATAGTATGTGATGGTCAAAGGTAGCAGGAGTTAGGTTCCCAGTCATGTAATGAAATGGAGATGTGTAATAATACAATACTGAAGATGCTGCAATCATATTTTTTCCAGTACAACAGCAAGTTTAAGATTTATTGCCCTCTTTTGTGCCACACCATTGATTGCTGCCCTTGGGCCACAAGTTCTTCAAGCCACAGCTGGACTATATGAAGTGTTCATCTGCAATATCCATTAAGCACTCAGACTTTTTGAGCCTGTGCCCTTTTTTCACTGCACCTTTTCTGTGCTCTGAGGTGGTTGGATCTGGCCCAGTATTTTCCTCCAAAACACACTCCCTCAGAGCAGTACACTCAACACCACGCAAACATTCATTCCTCTACTATATGGAGTATGATAAAAATGCCTTAAATACCCTACAGATAGTTGTATTCGCAAATGTAAGGATTTTAACTCAAAGCAAGTCTTGAATATCTCCTGTAGATTTTCTGTGCTCTTAAAATGCAAAATGAAATTAACCTGGAGGAAACTGAACTAAATGTGTTTTTAGCTTAAAGCTTGCTGCAGTCTGTTGAGAGTCTTTTAAATGGATATTGTAGTGCAAAAGTTTTGTGGATTGCCAAGAATGCTTTAATGGTACTCTCAACTGAAAAGTAATTGAAGAGGTGGGTGAAAAGGGCTCGCTTCTTCTTTATTTCAGTCACAGATGCATCAAAGCATAGAAGCAGCAAAACATTTTCAGTACCTCCTTGTTAGAGTTGAAAGCAAAAAACCCTGTCATTTACTTCTGGGTACCAATGCAGTTGAGGTAGGAATATTTATTTTAAAAAAATGGTGCAAACATTGGTAATGCATCATTTGCAGCTTATAACTTTAGTATCAGCTATGATAATTTTCACTTTACCCACAACTAAATAAAGAGTAAGAACAGGCATTTCCTGCTAGTTGCTTAGCACACATCTGATTTCCAGATGAAGAGAACTGATAAGCCATGATTTGATCTTGAGAGGTTTATAGCAAAAATCTTTAATCTGAGGAGAGTTTCAGCTCAAGAGTTTTAGAGGGAATTATTTCATACTGTCAGCTTCAAGTGCATGGAAACATTGAGGCACATTCCCATAAGGTGCTTCTCTGATGTTACAATTAAAAAGACAGTATTGTGTTTTGCAGCAATATTTGTAAACAATTTGTGAAGGTTTCACAGTAAAATTTTTACATGAAAATGGAGATGGTGGATAGCAGTGGCCAAATACTCAGGTAATTTCTACACAATGCACTGATAACCTCCCTGTAGAATCTTAAAGACTGCACACTATTCAAATGTGTTAAAGAATGCATTAAATAAAGGTTAACCAACAAGTTAGTATGTCGTATTTGATTGTAAAGGTAATGCTTATTTAAAAATGTGTCAAGGGAAAACAAAAAGTGAAATAGAGTAACAATCACTGTTTTTGCCTGGGTAGCAAATACGTTGGCATCAAGTGATATATATCAAATCATGTATTTCGGAAAACAAAATCACACCTAAGCGATTTTTTCGTGAAAATGTTTTAAGCGTGTCCTGGTTTAAAAGACAGGTGTTTGCCAAGGAAGGGAGGAACCTCCCTGGAATGGAAAATATGACCGTCTTCCAGTCCCCGTGGCACCCCACACATTGGCTCTGAACCCTCAAACGGCCGGGAAACAGGGAGAAGGCGAGCAGGCTTGCAGTGTAGAGATAGCAGTGAATCGGCGTCTCCTTGCCCTCCCGGTCCCGGGTTTTGGCACCACGTGCGATGGCTCTGAGCTCCCGAGTGGCAGGGGAGCAAACTGGCAGTGCCGAAGGAAAGAAAAACAACAACAAAACCCCTACAGGGCAATAGGATCTCAGGTCAGACCCACTCACCATGCTGCGTGGCTGCTGCCTCAATCCCCCGCTGGAAGGAAGGACCGGAGGTGTCATCTTACGCTGGGTTCCAACAGTGGCCCGACTAGTAGAAGTATCTCCCAGCATCTAGTTAGGAACTCCCTGAGTCAGAAGTAGTTCCTATCTGTGTGATAGCCTGTAATGGATTTTCCCTCCATGAACTCAACTCATTGACTCTTGAAGGCAGATGAACTTTGTGGAAAAACCTCCTGCTTCAGACTATATTGGTATCTGCACTTGTTACAGCAACTGATAAAAACAACTAAACACTGAATGAAAACACAAGCCCTAGTGTATCCATCTACATCAGCCAGGAAAACCCAGCCACCATCCATGAAGTCAGTACAATGCAGCCAGCTCTATGTGCAGCAGATGTGGCTGACGTCAGTCCAGATCAAATCTGGTGAGCTCTAGCCAAGGTCATCAGCTAAACAAAAATCCTGCCCTTTTGTGTGGGTTACAGTATATGCCAGGTACAGAACTGCTTTGTACTGAAATACTAAAAACTCCCAATATTACACAAGAATATCCTGAGATTTATTGTTGTCCAATTGCCAACAAATGGCCACAAGAGTCGACTCCTTGTGTATTTGAATCGCCATCCTCACTGAAGGAAAACACAGCCACTGCAATGCAGCATCCTCAAGTTTTTGGGGACTCAAACTGTGACTAGAGGGGCTGAAAAAGGATCAGGCCAAGTACCCTGTTACGTGCAGGGCCTGTAAGTACCCCGTTACGTGCAGGGCCTGTCCTGCTGTGTGCGTGGCACACGGTGAGCCGCCCCCGCCCCCGGGGCGGGCCGTGCCCCGGGGCGCGTCCCCGCGGGCTGGCGGAAGCGCCGCTCACGTGAGGCAGCCGCCGCTGCTTGCCGGCCGCCTGTCGGGTGTTGGGTTCCTCTCTTCTTCGCCCTTCAGATCACCGAGATGTCTATCTCCCGTGGGAGGGGACTGGGTTAAAAAGAACCGTCAGCGTCAGTAGTGAGAAGCACCGCTGTTCTGTGCGTCCTCCGCCTGTGAGAGGCGGTGCGGCAGGTCGTGCCCTGCTGCCGGTGGAAGCGCAGCGGGTGCTTGGGAGGGAAAATGGGCTTGGAAGAGACTCCGGGGTTCCCTCCGTTCGTTGGCGTCATGTCTGCCGCTGGGGCTTGTGCCGTGCACTGCTCTTGGTCCTGGACTGAATGCAGTTCTTACTTAACGTATTTTTCTGCTTTATTAAACTTATATCAGACCTTGTATTTGTCCTAGGAGGACTACAGTTAGTGGCTGTTCTCTGGTATCCTTATGGAGTAGCTTTCCTGTTACCCTACGTTCTGGACATCAGAGAGAGAACTTTTGTTGTTGTTTGTTTGGGGTTCTCTGTTTTTGTTTCTAATGATATAACTTGTCCGAAAGTGGCTACTTTTACACATCTCGTGCTTGTCCCACAATCATTCCTTGGGTAAATGCTTCTCCATATAAAGGCCGCAATGCTTGAAGCTGAAGAGATTCAGCCAGTTCCTAGACATATCTCTCTAGTGTTCCTACTTTTTTAAAGGAAAATTAATTTTCGTGTAAGTTGGTGAAAAGCTTAGATAGAAAAAGTGCAGCTGAACAACAAATAGACTCTAACCTTGTAAAATCTCTTAATTAGTCAGTATCCATTATAGAAGTTTTAAAATTTTTTTGTATTACCATTCTTGTTCTGTGGAACTGGAATTCATTGAGCTCATCAAAATACCAGAAAAGGCAAAGCTGCTTTACATCCCTCTAAATAACTTTCTTGTAGCAACACATTTTAATTTTCTTTTTCTCTCCTAAAAGCATATGCCACACATACTCGTTCATTGTTTAGCTAGGAAGAAAATAGAAATTGTCAGCAAAATATACTAGGAAGACAGAACCTCTTGGGGATTTTCAGGTTAAATGAAATAATTTCTCTAGAAAACTTCAGAATTAGATTTTATTTTTCCAGTATGCAGCTTTGTAACTGAATACGTATGCATTTTATAAAAAAAAGTTAGCATTTTTAACTCCTGTATTTAGGAGATTTTCCAGGAGTCTTTCATTTAATTTGCTTTTAAAATTACAGATTCTTTTATTTAACTTGTATGTTGTTACCAAAATAAATTTTCTCCTGGAACTGGTGGTAAATAACTATACACATGTTATAGTAGTGGGTGATACCCAGATCCCTGAAAATAATATTTTAAGCATGCTGACAATAATTTTACGATTCAAATGTTTTCACAGTCACAGTTGGAATTTTATGGTGAGATCTTTGTAAGTTGACAATTGTGCCACAGATTTCACCTGTTTCTGGAAATCCGTATCCTTATGCTTGTTAAGTTGTTTTGCTTATTCTTGAGACCTGTGAAACTTACATGGCAGTTGAAGTTGTCACAAATCCCAGACTCAAAATCAATTTGGTGGGGAATGATACAGTACACTAGGTCTGCTCTTAACAAGTCCCACAGTGACCTCTAATGTTCAAGGATAAAACCTGAGTTGTTGAAATAAAGGAAAATGTTTTTTGAACGCATAATTTTCTGTATTAGTTTATACATTTAGTTTATTACTATGCCCCAGACAGTAGATAGTAAGTAGTTGGTTCATCGGGTTTTACTGCTGGGTTTCATGGGAATTTTCTATCGGGGAGTCAGTCCCAATTTCCCCACTTCGAACAAGGATGCACAAAGCTGCTTTTACAGTAGTCATGGGTGTATGTAGTAGTTACTTTTGTGAAATATGCTGAAAATGGAAAATACCTTTCAAATAGTAAAAGCATTTTCTTTTCTATTCTCTCTTTTGGCATTGTTTGTTCATACCATAATAAATACTGTTTTCAGTTATTGTCCTCATATACTCAGTGCATACTGTCATGCTTTAAAGATTCGTAACTGAGAATCTTGTTTGTTCTATTAATTTGTTTTTGTATTCATTTAACTTTCCATTAGGAGGCTAGAAGAAACTTCTTTGTTCCGTACTAAACTTAGTTCTTAATCTAAAAGCAAAAACTTTTAGAGGAATTTGTTTCTGACAATACTCATGTTTGAAGCTGAATGCTATTATTCTTAGGCTGCTCATTGAATGTTATCTAAGTACTTTAGGTTATATATTTTGATGGAAACTGAATATTCTTTTTTATTGTCGTTGTTGGTTTTGCCTGTTGTTTTGTGGTTCTGGATAACCACAACTAACATGACAGTCCCATGGTACTTGAAAGAGTCCAGAGAGTTGACTAGATAAATGTACAAATTTATTGAAATTCAAAGGTTACACCATTGTTTACTGTAAATGTAATTTACAAATTCAGTATGTTCTGAACTCCTCATTTATGCAGTCTACTTGAGAGCAAAACATAGCAGCAGCTGGTAGTTGTTTGCAAAGGACACTTAAAATTAATTTAGAGAATTAACTTCAGCTGCAGGCATTGAATCCTTAGGCTGAAAGCAACACAGAACTTTCACTTGTAAGAAGCTGAACACTTCCTATGTTACTCTCTTAAGTGAGTTCCAAAAACTGATGTAATTTGGTACTTTCCTTCATGTACAGTATATATTAATGGTCTTTGGTTTCTTTGAAGGTGCAGAAACATGAATAAAACCAAGTATTGTAACTTTTATGTTTGAAGAACTGGTACTCTGCCAGTCGCCTGTGTGACAGTACTTGGAAGATACTTCATTACATCTAAAATTTTAAGTGCTGGGAAAAAATCTGATTTGTAACAATTAGTAATTGTTTTTATTGCAATTCCTTTTCTTGATGCTTGTGTGTATAAAATAGTATCCTGAATAACTTGTCAGAACTGAGGGGTGGCTGATTACTTGCCATCCTGAACTAGTTGTTAATTTGATTGCTGAGAGTAATTCTGGTCTATAGCTGCGCTTTCTTCCAGTTTTGCTTTATATTTGAAGAGTGAAATGTTTTGTTTAGAAATACAAGATTATCCATGAGGGTAAAATTTGTGTACTTGAAACACAAAATTAATTTGTAAGAACAAGCAATATGAATTTCTTTCCCGTTACAACCAACATGTGAACTAAGCCTTTGTACATGACAGAGATCCCACTGATGGGATATAGTAATATATTAAAAGAAGAATCAGTTCCACATTAAACTGATTTTTCCCCCCCAGCAATAATTCTGTAACTGATTATGTTGATGATTGTTGTGGTTTAAGCTTTTCTGTTTGGTTTGTGAGCTGAAAGCTCAATATGGTTGATCTGGTTTTGTCTGCTTCTGGGAATTTCTCTGTATGTTACAGCACTGAGAAGATTAGAAGAATGGATTTTTATTGTTGTTTTTCTTTATTGTGGTATACTGGAAAAGATTCTGTATATTTCATAGGGATGGGAGCTATTACATGGAAATTGTAATTGCTTGAATTCAAGCAAAGGCATAAGAAAATGGTTCAAAATGGAGTTGAAGCTAACAGAATCTGCTGCTTTGTATTTGGAACAAGCAAAACATCTGTGTGTCAGGACAAAATGACTAATTTACAGGAAAGAAAAAAGAACAGCAGAGCATATGTGTGCAGTTGCTGAAACTGCAGATTAGGTTATGATTTGCTTCTTCAGTAATACAGCAGTCATTTCCATGGCCTGTGATATTTCCAAACTCACAATAGAGGGGTGTTCTTTAATGTCTGTATGCTAGGGGAGAGTAATATGATGGAGGAATAGGATGAGTAAAACGTGTGCAGAGTATAAATACATTAATTGAATAGACATGGTACCACTATGGTGGAATAATACCAGGATAGAGTTGGCTTTACTGAAGGATAAATGAGAGCTCCTTCTGGAACTAGATAGGATATTTAAATGAAAAGTTAAATGCACTGATCTATATTGATTATTTTAACTGAAAACTTATGGGCTAGTCTATTTTGATTCTTCTGTGGCATTCATCACCATCATGTCTAAGCCTGTATTTGGATAAATATATGTGAATTAAATCAGCCTACTAAAAACTCTGCATACTTGTACCCTTACAGTAATCACTGTAATGTAAAAGTTATTGAAATGTACAACTAAAGTGGGGAAATGAGAGTCAGGCTGTATGGCAGTATTTAGCTCTGGCCTTGTATCATGAAAGATTGTAGAAAAAGAATGTGTTAAAAAGATCACACAAATTCTGGTACTGAGTGATATCCTGTTAATTATGGTTGTTAAGCCAGGTATAACCTTGTCTTCAAGTTAGACCAGTCTTAAGACAAAAGCTTTTGTCCTCAGTTTTATGTTTAATAGGACACAATAAAACTGAACTTATTCATGTGTTGTGGTGTTTTCTGTTATGAAAGTCTTCTTTATTTTCAAACCATGTATCTTTAATTCTAGTGCAATGTCATTGATTTATAGAAAAATGCACATTTTGATTGACAGAGAAGTTGGTTGTTTCAATGGATTCTTTAACTATATATAATATAGTTACTAATTCCTGAACAGGATCAAATAGGTCATTTCAAACTAGTGTAGCAGTCTTGGTGGGGTAGTTGTTTTGCTTATAGGTTGTAATTCCCTCCTTCCTGTTCCCTCATAAGCTTTCTTGTAGAAGCACATCAGGGGCCATTCTATTTCCTTTGCAGATGACTGCTAATGCCTTGTTTTTACAGCTATTTTTCCTATCATACTTCTGTGGGTAATTTTTAAGTACCTAGGTTTGCAAATATATTGTAACCTGGGGCTTTCTGAATTACTTGATGATTTTCTGCAGGCTGTTTGATAAACAGTGTCTTCTAAAGTGCAGGCAAGTGTAAGAAAAAAATAAACATTTTATACATAGAGAGCTATCTAAATAGCATCTCTGCTCCATATGTTGTAGTACCCACGAGAGGCTCATTATAATCCCTGGACCTTTTGTGCACCAAATACTTCAGTCCAGATAATGCTGTGCTCCATCTGCCTTAATCTCTGAGCTGCACAATGTGAAATTCTTTATGCTTTGACCTGCTATATGCTAGCATTTTTGATCTTGGATTTTTCTTGTCCATGTTTCCATTTGAAACAAGTTTTCAAGGTTGTTGGTTTGAAGTTTGTCGGTTCTACGGAATTATTCTATGGGTTTTTTTCCGTAAACCAAGTATAACTTTCAAGTGTTGAAAAGCATATGCATCTCTAAAATATTTTTTCTGTTTTTTTTGGATTTAGTTTTGTTTCTTTTTTTTTCCTCCCCATATCTTTTAAGTGTTGTGATTTGTTATCTTATTCGAGGTGTCAAACTGGGCAGAGGTCTAGAAATATGTGTTAGGGAAATTATTTTTTTCAGCAAACAATACTTTGCTTGCCTCGCTGATGTGCATTTAAACCTGTCATCATAAACTAGACAGTGCACTGTATTTCAGAATTTCACTCCAGAAACATGATGCTTTTAAAATCTACAGATGTTTTAGAAATCTCTATTATCTTAGGGAGAGATGGCTATCTTATGTTTTCTTTACAAAAAAACTCCAACCAGAATTTTTTCTTTTCATTTTAAGGGTCATTTTTGCATCTACCCTTTACCACCCTAAATTCTTTCTTGTGATTGCAGTAAATGCTTATCATTACTTTTTTCTCTTCCTTTTTTCCACGACCATCAAACTATAAGAAAAGACAACACTGCACATTTTAATCCAGCAGTGTTATCAGTTGAGGATTATCCATTCTCATGTCCAGTTACTGGTAGAAGGTAATGCTGCTAGCTGCCTTTCTGCTGCCTATGTTCCAGCTCTTCCCCTGTGGCAATGCAAGACAACTTGAAGCCCCTTGTATGGAAAGAGTGAGGGGTAACTTCCCATTTACTGGCAGTTGGGTGGTGAACTTTTGTGTCAGCAGTTGCATGGCAACTCTGCATTAGCATTCACTTGTCTGTGCCTGTTAGAGGGGAAAGCTTATGAAACAGACCTGGCAAAAATGTGTGCCCTGTTAAGTCAGATACTGACATGTAGTAACTTACCTTTGTGTTGAAAATGTTTTGCTATATGACAGGACTTAAGGTTAAAGATGGATTTTTTTTTTAATAGTTCTTCTCAAATTGTTTGAAATGTGCGTGCAAATGTTTGCTGTCTTTTGGGAAGAAAGGCTTCTGCAGGCTGACTCAGTTTGTATCATGAGGAAAAGCTGTCCTTTGCTGTGGGAGGTGGGGAACCAGGAGAAGTTCAGAATGTAGCACATCATTATAAATGAAGGATTCATCATTTTGGTGTACAGGGAAGATGAAACCAGTGGTTTGATCAGTTGCTGAGAGGAGAGGGGAGGAGAAGAGAAAATTCAGGGCAAGTAGAGAAGTCCTTCAGCACATGAGCTGCTGTTGGTTCTGGTGGCTTTGCAAATTGATTGCTTGTAGGGGTGCTGCTGGTGCTTTTCATATTTTTTCATATTGTGCCATGTAATGCTACATGTGTTCAAACCCACAAAAGTAGGACTTTAATTCCAAGCGTTGTCCATAGCCGCTTAATACTGCTGGTGTTGTCTTGTCCATGTGGTGTACTGAGAATGTAGCATTTTGTCTTAGCAGTTTTAACCTGGCTGCTAGATTCTCTGTCACTATTAATTAGCTTGTAGTTCTAGGAAGCATATGGTTGGTCTCCTGTGGATTGTCTGACCAATTACTTCTCTTCAGATACTAGATTTTTCTGTAGATACAAGCATGGGGCTTCTGCAAGAAGTTTATAACAAGATCTGTCCATGGATTTAGTAGAAAGGATGGGATGAATATTCATGTTTCATTATTAATGAAAAAGGGGTTTGACTCTGAGGAATTTTAAGAGAAGTAAAGTTGTCTGATTTCTGAATTTTTAAAAACTATTCCTAAATCAGCCATATTATGATACATGTGTCAGACAATGTTTTCCCGCTCAAGTTACTCTAGAGAACATGGTGAATATATTTGTGGGTAAGGTCTCCAAATGGTGTTTTGTGGCTGACATTGCTCTTAGAGTGGAGGTCTGAGATGCCAGACCTCATAGCAGACAAGTAGAGTTCCAGCCAGAAAACTCGAGGCAAAGTTCAAAGTAAATATGTTGAGAGAAGGGTATTAACGTGTAGGCAGTGATGTAGTTAGATGGTAGACAAAACCCTGATTTTTAGAGATTCTATTTTTATGTGGCATATTTTCCAAAGGTAAAGCTCTGCTGATTGAGGCAATAGTCTCTTTTGGTGGATTGATTGTAATAAAAAGTTCTTAAATGATGAGCTGAGAGTAAATCTTTATACCTTTTGTCTTGAAATGGTGAGGGTTTTGTTCTGTTTCACAACCTATTTCAAATTATTTGTAAAAGTGGTTGATGCAAATTGAAAATGCTTACATGAATTGTTCAGAAAGAAAATGACTGCATTATAAGCAGTATGAAAATTTAAACTTATGAGCAAGTTATAGATGATGAAATATTTCCACTTAAAAAAAAATTGGTCAATTTTGAAGGTGAACGTCAGAAGTAATAGTCTTAGAAGACAGATCTTGTCATTGCAAAGCTATTAATATATATAAAGAATTCTAGTGAAGAATATGCAGATGGCTTACTTTATAGAACTGAGTTTTCACTCCTAAGTTTGATGCTTTTTGGAATTAAGAAGCTCTGTGACAGAAATACTACCTTCAGTACTATTTCATCAGAGTGATTTCAGTTTATATTCTGCATACAAATAGTTCATCACTTCCATGTTTCTTAAATTGCAACAAAGAAAAAAATTATTGTATTGTGAAATTCTAAATGCTTTGTAAGAGGATTGAATGAAACTGCAAATATTTATGTTTTTTGTTCTTTTAATGGAAAAATAACTCCATGTTCTTGAATATAAACAAGCTGATCTTGAGGGAGGGCTACCAGGGATTCATTAGGTGGAAGCAGCAGTTTAAAAGGGAGTTGCCAATAGGTGAAAGGCAGCATTTCTTATAATGAAACTGCAGTTACGTAAATTAGTCTTGTGTCTATGCAGCAGTACCTGGATATTCAGTTTATTTTTCAGAGGTATGACTAATACAGTCAAACAGCTGGTGTTTGAGTGCACTTTGTAAGTATTTTCCAAGCATGTTTAGTGGTTCAGAGCTAAATAAATAGATGGGAGATGGTATAATACATGGAGTTGGAGTGGAATCATCCCATGTGTCATTACGTAGCTGCCTCGTCTGCCAACGTGCTTTTGACTTAGTGATGGAGTGGTGAACAAGGACTCATTGTGTTATGGTGTGTCCCCATGATATAGGTGACAATTTGAATTGATTTTACATTTGCAGTTACCACCAGTGTGGAAATTATGCATTTGTGCATTTTCATTTGTGAAAATGTTTAATAAAGAAAAGGTAATGTGTTGCAAATAGCTTTTCTTTGCTTAACACAATCCACCTTTGGGGGTGAGAAATTAATAATTACCAGTGTATGGAGAGAAAATTATTTGCAATACTTCTTTTTTCCAAAATGCATTATTAAATTTTGTCTGGTTGCATCACTTTGCTTCTTGCTTACCTGCTACACTGAGTCATTTTTATCAAGTACTTCTGCTAGCACAAGATCACAAGAAATGTTCAAATTAGCTAAAGGGTAAATGTCAAGTATCAAGCTCTGTTCTGTATAATAGACATTTAAATTCTGATGGAGATTTCTGATTTGTTGGTTTGGGTTTTTTTTCCATTTTCCATTCTCATGTGCACACTCCTTTTTTTTCACTCTGGATATTGTGAGACTCTAGCAGATACTAAATTTATTCTTAATTGTTCCGTGTTGAATTGCTACATGTTGATCTTACTTCAATTTTTTTTTCTAACAACATTTTTTCTTTCCTTCATGTTTTTCAGACTATGGCACAGGCTCAGGGTTTGGGGAAGAGATACATTAAAGCCTTTTTTAAAGGTTTCTTTGTTGCTGTTCCTGTAACTGTGACTTTCCTGGATAGAGTTGCCTGTGTCGCAAGGGTGGAAGGAGCATCAATGCAGGTATTGCTGGAAATATCTTTTGTCTGTCAGGAAATTAAGAGGTGGCTCTCCACTGATAATAGCAAGGTGAAAAAAATCTTTTTCTCAATTGTTGAGTAACGTTCTATTATTATGGACTGGTTTAATTTCTACTTTGTTGAATATTTTGTGATGTGAAAGAAAAGATTTTGAGAACAAAACTTCCCAAAATTCTCTGTCAGTAAAAGGAAAATATATGGAGAAATAGTGATAAAGATAGATTGTTCTGATATCTTCCTAGACATTTACAAATATTTGGAGCAATACCTTTTGTCTCTTGGGATTGAATTGATGACTCACAAAGAGGCTTTATTAATTTTTAGTAGCTACATTATAGTAACTGTAAGGCAAAACTGTTTCTTGCTATACTTGCTCTTACTAATGAACACATATGGCACCATTGCAGGGAAGAATACTGAAAGTGGCATGAACCTAATATTATTACTTATGTTTATCAGGAAATAGGTATCAGTTTACTGGTTTTACTTTGGTTATATTGAATGTTTATACAGTGTAAGCAAATAAATATAAATAGGATGTGTAACATTTAGATGATAAATAAATACTCATGAACACTATTTTGTTTTCACTATTTATTTGGTCTTGAAAAAGCTACGTTTTAATGTAGATAGAAAATTTCTATATTGTTACTTTGCATTTTAAATCATATGCACTGCACACTGGTGTGCATCACCACTGATAACTATGATGTATTTTGTTCCAGTATTGCAAAATTCCAATTAGCAGAGAGTAAGGATTTGATTCTTGGATGTCAAGCTTTCTTTTCTGTTTGTCTTAATAAGCTTGGAAACTTGAAGAGAGGTTTCACAGCAATCAAGACCAGCTGGTGGAGTTTGAATTATGCAGAATTTACACATGGGCTAGAAAACTTGGGCTTGGTCCTGCACTTGGCTGATTTATGTTTAATGTTCTAAAAAGCATGTGGTGGGGAGGATGGAATGGCAAGGTGGCATTGTGTCTTTTGTGGCAGTCTGTATTCTGACCAGTGAAGGAGAGGAGAATCTCAGGGCTTGCAGTTGCAGAGCCAGAAATTTGCACTAAAAAGAAGGAGAGGAGGGGAAAACTGAAAAAACAGTTTTGTTATCTTTTTGCTATCTTCAGACAGGAGAAATTAAAATATATAACACAGCATCTAGAGAAGTACAAAATCAGCCAGATGAATACAACTCCCCTATTTTCCATCTTCCAATTCTTTGCCTGTGTTGCGGGTCTAGAGTCACATGGAACATTCAAGATGCAGATTCATGTTGGATTTTCTGTTTTTGGCTTTCTGCCTTTGTTTGTTTCTTTTTTTGGGGGATTTTTTTGCCACTAGTGAGTGCAACCTGAGCATTTAAATTCTGAGGTGTTGGTTTTTTTAGCATACTACATTGCCATTCATTGTTTGACCTTTTCTCTCTCTGATGCAGTGCTCTGTTTGACATCCATTATTGTTTAATAGTTTTACTTCAGTAGGTGGAAAGAAATTTCTTAGATTTCTCTCTCCACAAATCTGTTCTGCCCTTCTGGTTAATACCTCCGTTTTATGTTTTCTTTGAAGTCAGTCCTAAGTGTTTGTGAGTGCTCTGGTATTGTTTTGCAGTGTTGCTTCTCTACTCACTTGAAGAGCATATAGTTAACTGTGGTTTATCCATGGAAGATTTGAAAAACACTACAGTTATTTGCTTAGATTTATTCAACCTGACAAAGGGAAAGCAATATATATTCACTGGATTATTAAAATTGAAGCTTTTCCCTTGGTGTACCTGTTAACTAAGCATTCCCTCTGTTGATTGAAATATGGATAGCTTGAAAGCTGACATTTGTAATTTTACTGACACCTCAGTGTCTGTAAAACTCTCTGGTTTTATTCTGAAACAGAACTGAAATAGAGGTTTGTTTTAAACTCCTATGCCTATGGATGTTTTTCAGATTACAAAAAAAAAATCTTTTAATAAGGTACTAATTTCCTTGCCAAGATTTATTAGCCATCTAAGAAAGTCTGACAGGGACACAATTATAAGGAATATATCCCTCTCCTTAAGAGTAGCTTTAAGGAGTTCTGGTCATGTTGCAATTCTGTTTGTTAACTGTGTTCTTTGGAGAGTGATCTGTTTCAAATGTATCTGAAAGCTATAGGTATGAGGAAGACTGAAGTTCAGTCGGTTTGTGCCAGATTGTATCCTTCAATCACATGCTTCCAGTGATACCTTACTGTCTCAATTTGATATCAGGGTAAGATTCCCAAGAATTTGTTTTAATAGACCTCTAAAATGTCTAGCTGGCTTTGTGTACTCGTAATTGTGGCTCCTGCTGAGCCTGAAATTAAAAGTTTTTACAAGAAGCAAGAAATAAATCTATCTGTGTCATGCTTGCTCTCCTATTCTTGGTCTCTGCTGTGCAGTCTCTCTCCCCCTACACTTTGTCCTTTTGTTCTGGACCAGCCTTACTGCTGCTTCATAGTTACTGAGAATGGGAACAGTTTCTGACACCCTGGCAAGCATATGAATAAAGCTTCTAATGAAAATACAGATTTTCTGACCCAATCAATTAAGACAGACTTCATACATTCCATTGTCTCAAGCTGATTTTGTGTTTTTCAATGCTTTCAGCCACCTGTCGTAATTTCACTTGTGCTAACTTCAGTGTACATGTGTATTAACTCTAACCTATAGGGAATAACAGTGAACTATTGCAGTTTATAATTTTAACAGTTTTAATAGTTTCATTACCTTCTCATTTCTTTCCAGATTTACTGGGGTTTTAAATCATCACATGAGGTATTTTTGTTGCTTAGGATTTTAGATTGGTGTGCTCATCTAGCGTTTGACTAATAGTGGGTTTCTAGTGAGTTGTAATCTATTTACAACATTAAATGTAAGTGACACAAATAACTGGTAATAAGATTTCTTAATTGCCTGTTGTGGATTTCTTTTGTGTGACTTCTTGTAGTGCAGGCTGTATACTTTTAAATGTTTGTTGTCATATGGACATCTTGGTATTGATTTATGTTATTTTTTATTGAATTTCATTGCTTGTCTGGTATTATGAACTCTTCATACATAAAGATGTGTAAAAGGAAACCCCCATGGATATATAAATTTGTAAATTCATTAAATCAAATGGACTGTTTTCAAGTGGGATAGAAGATGACAGCATATGTGCAGCTTTTTATGCAAGTTCTATTGCAAACAGTTCAATACCAAGGATTATAGGAAGAGGCCTGACCAGTGATCTCTGACAAAGCACTCGTATTTCTGCAGCAAACATTATTGAATGTTCTATTCCATTATGCATAATAGCAGTTGTAATTATTCTGTGGCAGTTTCTCCTAACTTTATTATTAGGATTACTATACCTAAGCCTGTAAGCTTATGTGAATATTCTTTGTGTTCCCCAAGCTACAAGCAAATAAGTTGTGACCTTCACTAGCAGCATAACAACTATCAAGTTAATCATTATTTATAGCAAAAGGGCATGTTTTTACCCTCCTACTTATGGAACCTCATGTCCTATGAGGCTTCATCATATGGCTGGGGATCTCAATTTGCATGCTTTTAGCATTAGATTAGTTAGTAATTGGAAAGAGTAATGTTTTGTGGCTTCTGCACCACAGTTTAAATTAAGACCTGTGTGCCTCATTTGTAGCAGGCTTTTATGCCAAAAACTTGAGCAAAGATATTATAATGCTTCAGACTAGAAGGAAGAAGCCTCTGTGTCATTCTGTTTCTTATGAAAAGCCCTTGTGACCCTGTTTGTTGACTACTTTTGCAGAAGCTGTATTTTGATTTTGCTAGACCTGAAACCTTACTATTAGTAAAAATATCATGAGGAATAAGTTGTATTTTTTCTATGCTTCTTTGTTGTGGAATCTCAATTTGTATTATTTACAATAGAGAAAGACTTGCTGAAGGATTTAGCCTTTTATTTCTTTTTTAATAGACAATAGCAATTGTTGATGTAAATGGAAAGTTGTCTCCTAGTTTTCCTTCAGTTTCTTCTAACAAAGTAGTATTATTGTCTGCACATTTGTCAGGGTATTTTTTTTTTTGTGAGAGAGAAGAAAAAAAGCCAACACCCTCGTATTTTTCTCAAACACAATTCTAATGTATAATGAGTTGGATATCCACTCATATATGTCAAAATGATGACAGCTATTGTTAAAAATGCCTTTAGAGTGCCTTAAGTTAAAAAGCTTGTGGAATATCTAAATGTATTTCAATTCTAAGGTATTTCCTTTATTTAAATGCAGAAAAAAATAGGAGTCAGCTGGGATAGTGCAACTAGGGCAATACTGTAACTATCTGGTGTATTTCTCTGTAAGATGTAGTTGATGTAAGTTTATTTGATACAAAAAGTGTGTGAACACTCATTTAGATCTTTTCTAAGTATCAGCTGTGAGATACATTATCTTTTGGAACAATGGTTTTAAGATTTCTATTTGTTTCATCCTTCTCTTTTGCCCTTTTAAGGCAGATACTTTTGAGTACTAAGGAGTTTACTTTGTGAGAATATGTCATATGTATGATTCCTACTTTGTTACGCTTAGTACTGTTGTTAGTTTCTGGCCCATATGTACTTGCATTTGGCAAAGTGAGTATGACTGAATTGTTCATGAATTTGTATGTAAGTCACTTGTATGTAAATATTTGATCCTTTGGTGGAAAATGCTGTAAAGGTGATAAATAATTCTGGAAATCCTGATTAAAAACTAATAATAAAATAACTGCTAATTAGCTCCTGGTTTTCATTTATCTGGTTCTTGCAGTGCATTGAGTTTAGTAGATAAAACAACGAGTGTTAATATATTTATAGCTTAGACTTGGACCATATATCTATGGATGTTAAAGTGATCTGCTTTGATCCCCTGATTTACCTGACTAGAAATTTGCCTGTAGTCCATAGCCCAAAATGTAACTAGCCTCGTTTGGTCTTTAACTAAACATACTGTGTCATATCCCTCCCCCTCTCCCTACCATGTTTATTCTTTTGACCAATCATATGGCTTACTGTTCATGTGAATTACACCTACTGAGGACCCTACCACATGACTTCCTCTTGCACCTTGAAAAACTAATTTTTCACAAATCTCACCTGAAGTATGTCTTTCTCAACCAATCTTTTTAGTAATGATGAATGAAGAAACTGTAGTAAAGAGAAATCAGCACTTCTAAATTGCGTTTGAAGTTAAAAATAAATACTAAATAATCATTTTATTTGAGAGCAAAGTTTACTGAATAAAAATAGAATGAAACTCGACATTGTAATTACTAGGGTTGAGAAGAGTTAATTTCAGTCCCCCTGTTGGTTTACCCATCAAAGGTACCATCATTCTGGGGAGAGGAATATCAGCAGTGAGAGTCCAGTGGTTCATGCGATGGTTCAAGTTGTATTGTAAGTGCCTCTTCTACAACAACAATGGCAACAACAACAAAATTTTTAGCTAATATTGCAGTCATACAAATGAGAGACTCCCTACTTTCAACACTGCTTTACTGCATATATCACCTAACTCTAGAATCTACATTAGAGGTTATCTCTTGGCCAGCTTGGGAGGTACTGTAATTGTATTTGAAGACTCCGAAAAAGCTTTCTGAGAAATAAACTACTAGAAAACTTCAGTCTGGAATACTCTTAAATAATTTCTATCTAGTAAAAGGAGTCTCTGTTTTAAAGTAAACCTTGTAAACATAGAGACAGTACTGTGGTGGGCTGCTTCTTTCCTCTGCCCTTTCCCATGAGTTAACTCAGAGCCAGCATTTGGCAGGTACACTTGTTTTGTAGTATATCGCACAAAATAATTTTGGATGATTTGATGTACCTCCTAATTATGCATTAATTACTTGGTTATTTTAATTCATGCCTTTATGTGTTCCGTTTTGGAAGGCCCACATTTATTGCCAGTGGCAGTGTGTAGGTGTAGGGCTTGTTTTTCCCCTTTGCGAAGAATGCTAAGGTTAGTATTGTTACAAGTACATATTTCATTTTTAGTGCATTATGCTTTTATAAATAGTAAGATGCCTGCAAAAAGCTTGTTTGCTTGTTTGGTTTTTTTCCTGGGAATTACTGTACTTGGTTCTCCTTTGATTTTAATATTAAATGATAAGCAGAAAAGGCAATCCCTTCTTTTAATCAGGCTTGCCATAAGTATGTATTCTATGTAATTTGATTTGCATGCAGTAGTGCATTGAAAGGTGTGAACTAGAGTTTGTCATAAATTAATGATATTTTACATGCCATTTAATAAAGGAGTCTATTTCCTGTAATACAACAGATTCTTAGCCTCTTATAGTGAGTGGGTATATTTTTACTGATTTTAATGGATTTCACCTGTTGATGGAAAGAGAATTAGGTGGAAGATTGATAAAGGAAATGTAGATCAAAATATGTTTGTTTTTTCTCCTCTTCTCTCAGCCTTCTTTGAATCCTGGGGGAAGACAAGCATCTGATGTAGTACTCTTAAATCACTGGAGCATTAGAAATTACGATGTACAACGTGGGGACATTGTGTCACTGGTGTAAGTAATTTTGCATACGTTTCAATACGTGCTTGTGTAGATGTTGAACCACCAGTATTTCCTCTACAATAATGTAGCTATATGCATAATCAAGGAAAATAACATTTTTAATATTGCGTTATTGTTATTTCTATAATCTGTTTTCAAAACCCCGATGTTCAAACAATGCATTACCACGTTTTTGCTTGAAAGGAATGCAATGCAAGATATCATGTGATACAGTGTGTATGTGTACCAAAACTGCCAAGAACAAAGAGTTGTGAGATAGAAAATAAATAAAACGTTGTATGGCTTGAAGGAGTATAGTTTTAAGTTGCTTGGCTGTGTACTTATGAGAAAAATTTTCCTTATCAACTAATACTGTACGTTTTTCTTCCTGGTGAAGTATGTCTACTGGATAAAATTTCAGGTAAGACAACAGGAATTCAACCAGCTCCATAAAGGACAAATGGAGCAAAAAATATCATTCTGCATTTAGAACTGGGAGGTCTATGTATCAAGCCAAAAGGTGGCAGTGTTTCGCTGTTGAAAATATGACTAACAGACGACAGAAACTCCATTTCAGCCTTAATATAATATAGAAATAGAATGTCAAAGTGCTCATAACTGACACAGGGATATAAAACATACTCATACTATATGCTTGGAGAGTTTAAGCTTAAGGTTTTAGTTTTGTAAGTAAAATGCACAATATGTAGATTGTAACAGAAATGTCTTTGGAAGCCATATTATCTGCCTGCCTTTTTGTCATATATCTTTTCTAAATGTCCCATTTTTTTGCCTACCTCTTCACTGTAGTGGTAATTTATAAGACAATTTTCACTACCAGCTCTTAAAGCCAACTCTCTCATGTATTCTTCTTTTGTTAGACACTTAAAATTTGCATTGTGATCTGTCTCATTTTCTGTCATGTAAAATTTTCTGTAAATAGTTGAGCTACAAATAGGAATTTATTCATGTTTGCTACACATAATATTGCAAAAGGACTCCAGTTTCAGGTCATTTAACGATTGCTGTAAAATGTGATTCTGCCTGTGTGTGCATCCCTCTGCCCAAGTCATGCTCTGGTAATTGTTTAAAAGTCAGTATAACTGATTAGTAATTAATAGACTGAACAGGAAGTGAGCATGTTGTCTGGTCAGAAAACAAAATTAATAGTTTCATTCTTATTATACTCCTCAAATGTTTGTAGTTCTGTCTGAGCCATCTTCATTGGTTATTTTCACTTTGCTGTATGTTTGAGCATGATAACTAGTATTTTAGATGCTGTGGGGATTTTTGTATGTTTGGAAATTTTGCCTAAACTTGGTGGAGTTTATGTACACCCACACAGAAGAAGTTGTATTTATGCACTGTACTGAAGTTTTTCTTAGTCTTTGGGAAGTCCACTAGATAATCATATCAGAGAATTCCAAAAGCACTTTAAGATCAATTCAAAGGAAGTTGAACAATGTAAAAATAATCTATTGGATAGTTTTATTGTAAAATATCCTTCAGTGTTTACATATATCAGTAACAACTTTTAAGTTAAATACCTCGTGATACAGGTTTGTTAGAAGCAGTTTTGGCCTGCTTCCTTATTGTATTGTTAAGTTTTTAATTGTGTTGTAAAGTCTTGCCAGGATATAGTATCTGGATCTGATTTTGTACTCGTCAGTTTTTGAGACGATTTTGCTATGCAATGCTTTTATTGTGTAAAGGGTTAATACTTTTATTTATTTCATTTTGATTGTTTACCTATGATTTCTATAACTCACATATATGCCTGAATTTTGCTTGCTGGTCCTCAGTCTGATTTAGGTAAGAAATGAACAGGGAAAGCCAGTCTCCTATCAGGTGCTCCTTTACTGTTCCTGTCAGAAATTCAATTGAGAAAATGTTGGTGTTACTGAGATAGGAAAATGGATATGTAAACCTTTGTTTTGTATCATTTTTGGCTGCTTTACATTTGTCCTCTGTCTCTTCTTTGCCAAGTTGTAGCAGAAGATAATTTAGAGGTCGTGGAAGGGTGGTCTTTTGCAGAACAAGAGCTGAAGTAAAATATTCCTTCATGGCAGCTTAACCAGGGCCATCCAAACTCATCTCTTTGCTCCAAGTTTTGGCTATTGACCCTCTGCTTACACTGGAGTTTGCTAGTTGGGATCTCAACAATCCCTTTAGTAATTTTGGTAGAAACAGCAGTCATCCAGAATGACATTGTTTCTCTGATGGTATGAAGAAAGCAAAGAGATGAGCTAGTCTTGGTAGTCTTGGGTGCCCCAAAAGAGGATCAGTGAGCCTATGGTTATGATTCTGATACTGCTTGCAGATCCAAAAGTTTTTTCTCTGTTGTCCATTCTAGTTCTTGATGAACATATATGTTTTTATTTTATGACTTTGATTGCAAATGAACACCCTGTCCTCAAGTACTTGGTGGTGTTTATTCCTAGTAAAGGTACTGAATGAAGACTGCGTATGTCTCTGTCATCTTGTATCTGATGTAGGTGAACCACTCATCTCAACCACAGCTGTAAAATTAGCCACTGTGTGAGCACATGCATTTGCTTTGTTTTAGACAAAATACTTAGAATGACATTAGTCTTTAAAAATATTAAATTAGAGTCAGGTAAAGCCAATGGAGAGAATAAGTTGGTAGCAAAAAAAATTATTTCTTTAATTGCAGTTTAGTGTTTTATAAAAGTTATATCTTACCTTAGCCTTTAGAATATTTTTTTACCCTTTAGCTTGAACTCGTTTTTATTGATACCAGAATTAGGAGAGCTCATTGTTACGTGCTGTAACTTTTGAACTCACAATTTTATTGAGTTTTACTGAGGTTTTTATTGAGCTGATTCAGAACTAAGTGAAATGTTATCATTCTTGACTTGATCATGTGCTTGAGTGCTTAATTTACCTACTGCTATATTACTGGGACTTAATAAATTGAAAATCAGAACAGGAATAATTTTTAAATAAATGAAGTAATTTCTGTTATTCTGTGTTCCAGAATACTACCTTTCTATCTCTTAAATGGATAAAAAAAAAAAAGTGAGCTATACTTTTAGTTTTGGAAATGCATTTATTTGTCTTGAAAGAGAAAAAATAGTTATGTAGCACATGAGGTAATCTTTCAAAGACAAATGCGTGTTTTTGCCAGGCAGACCTTGATTTTTCAATAACTTTTGTGTTGAAACAGGCATTTTGTTTTGTAAGAGCTTAGCTGAGGTAGATCTCAACAGTTGTGTAGAACTTTATCAGATATTGCAGAATGAGCTATAAGACACGTTGTGTTCTCTCAGCTGGTTTTACTCTGTAAAGTTTGAGTGCCAGCAGCACTCAGTGCCAGAGTAGCTGGAGCCGTATGCATCACGGTGGGGGTTGTACAGCTCATGCAGTTCCCTGGGAATACATGCTGCAGCTGCACTTCCCAGTACTTATAGAGATAGTGCTCTTCTACTGCGGATTGAGGGACATTTTTGCCAACTTTACCTGTATGTAATTTGTTTTTTACTGTGTACAAATGCAGGCATTATTATAAAAAGATGTTGCTGAAGAGTGATTTCTAGGTCTAGAATTCATTTTGGTTGCCTTCATGGAAAACCTCCTGTCCTGGTTGTACTATCATACCATCTTTTTATTCCAAAATTCTTGTCTTGTTGTAGAAAAAAAATTGGTGCAACATATAGAAGATTGCAAAATCAATGTGTGTATGCAGAATAGGTATTTTATTGATATGACAAAATTTGAGTAAGGTTTTGAATTGAAGGCACAACAATATTAATTCAGACATTTAATTTTTTTTTTTTTTTAGATAAATAAAAGTTTGGAAATTGTCTTGTTCTTTAATTAGTAGTGGTTTTTTAACAAAGGAATTAACAACGACTGCAGTAAAAGTAAGGTTCTTAGATTATTGAATGATGAAAAGTCAAGGTTGTAAATATTCACAGACACTAATTTTAACCTTGACATCAAAAATTAAAGGTTAATTTACAGGTTGTGCTATGTCTGTAATAGAGAGAACCTTCTCCAAGGTTTGACTGAGAGCAGGAACCTATTTGCTGGATAGGTTGCCAAGTGTCCTTCCATTTCTAATTTAGAATGTGTTCTTATGTGTCAAATAAAAATAGCTATGCTAATTTAATCTGAGGAAAGAAAAAAGAGAACCATGCTGCTTGTTCTGTACATTCCGAATGGTAACATGCTTTTAAAAGTTTGAACTATAATAGCTAAATGGGCAATATGTTTAAAACCATGTTTTTAAAGGTCAGCTATAAAAATAAGGAAATAAGTATTGTATATTTTGTCAGCTTCTTTTGAGTTCTCACATAGGAACATAATTGCTTTAAATACAAACCCAACTTTTTACATAGAAAATTCCTTGATGTTAAAAAAACCCCCAAATCATACTTCTTGTCTCCTATCCTATCATCCTTATGAGGGGTATTAAGTGGCTTCTGTCACTGCTTCCTCTGACTGTAAGATTATGCTCAGACCTTTCAGTAAACTCCTTTATTTTGAGTAAATTGCTAAGCATTTATATGAGTTTGGTCTTTGAAACATCCAGTGCAGATCATCATTCTGGAGGAAGAATCAAAGTACTGCACGTGAGGTTGTTTCTGCGGCTGTGTATGTTTCACTGGCAGCTGTTCAGAAATGACAACTGGAAAAGATACTTGCGATGATGATTTTATGGGATGGTTCAGCAAGTTCCAGCCTATACACACAAATCTGAATAATCTAGTTTTTGAAGGCATGTAGTCCTGTTTAATTGATGAAAACAAGAGTTCTCAAAAGATGCAAACTGAATATGTGCTATTCATAGAAGATCACTAATTGGAATTTCATTATTGAGACTAGCTTAGTAAAATAAATATCAGTAAGAAGGTACTTACTGAAGGAACTGCCTTGAATTAGAATTAGTCATAATCATGAAAAGACTTTCTACTAAATTCTGATAGATATAACATGAATGGATATGTAATGGTTCTTGCATTCTGTTTAAGAAAGCTTCATTCTGACTAAAATACTGGAAAACCTTTTATGAATACCTCTGCTTGGCCTTCTTAAGTCTTCCAATTTCTATTCTATTTTTGTTTGTACTTAGGTCTCTGTAGCAAGTCATCTGTCTTCTGGCAGGTAGGACACTGCAAAGGAGGTTGTGCTGACACAGAAGCTAAATAATCACTTTAGTTTCTATGCCTCAGTGAGCTCAGAAAATCTTTTCCTATTCTGTTCTTTTAGCTGGGAAAAAAACCTCTCATGTCTTTTCTTGATAAAAATCAAATAAGTAGTTCTACTTTTATTATCTGTGTTCAGATCTATTCTTAGTGTGGGTATCATACTATATATAAGTGTGTTAATACTGTTCGTGGAAGAAAGCCTTGCATCTTCTATTTATAAAATAAAATCATTTTTCTAAGGAAACTTTTCAGATACTGTACATGATCCTTGGTTTTATTATGAATTGCTCAGGATGGGTTTAATAGGCAATTATTGCAATACTGTGGAAACTGAGCAGTTGTGGAGGGAAAGAAGTTGTTGCAGTTAAAGTTATGGTTGTTTAATTCAAAGTCTATGGATGTGACTAGGATGTTGACAAGATTTGATTGCAAGAATCACTGCTGGAAAGAGTCTGGCTAGACTCTTTAGGCCAAAAAGTCACTTAAATAAATGTCATAGCTTACAGATTGTTTGGTGGTTAAATTGCAATTTGGAGATTTAAAAATGACTATATTTATTTTTAAAAAGTTAATGGTGGGGAAGTCAGATGGCCTTTGCCATTTGTGAAAGAGGTGTTGATTGATTGATTGAGAAGACTACTGTAATGTTGTAAGTGGTGCTGTGAGAACTTCATATTCTGGTTGATTTTGATTTTATTGGCCTTGCTATTGAATGACGTACCTTGATGTTGAATTAAGAAACAAATTGTTGCTTGCTGGACATTTATTAGAGCATCTGTTAGAATACTACATTGGAAGTTTCCTAAATCCACTTCACTGATTACCCAGTTAAGCTGATTGGACAAAAGCAGACATGAACCTTACACACATTAAGCTAACATAGTCCAGAATGTGATCAGCTGTTAATTAAATAATAAGAAGAAATTGTTGTTCAACCACAGCAATGTATGTCAGATAAAATGATTAAACTACGTCAGGAACTTGATAAGATACAAGTGGGTCTAGAACCTTGCTATAAGATCAATAATTTTGGCTCTAGAGGCAACTGTTGAGATTTAATGACAGACCATAATTTGAATTTTTATTTTTTTGTTCTAGTAAGAAGCCTATGAAGAAATTAGACATCAGGGTGGACATCAGAAATTTTGTTTAAAATGAGAATTCCTATTAGTTAGTAAATTGTTTAATGTTAATGACTGCTCATAAGATAATTCCATCCATTCTTGTCTTTTTAGAAGCAATTGCTCTTGTAGTGGCTGAAGGGTACAACTTTGGGAAACTATAAATCACTATTGCTGTGTCTTTTGCTGGAAGGTTTTGGGTGGTGTGCATTTGGTTGAGGTGTTGGGGTTTGTTTTAGGTTTTGGGTTTGGTTTGTTTGTTTGTTTTTGGTTTTCCTGCATAGTCTTCATGTTTCATTTAGAATGCAGCATTGAGAGACTTGACAAAAATAATTAAAGTCAGATGCACAGTCTGTGGTATTTGGTTGAATTTACTGCTGAGGTAAGTAGCATAAAATTTCTTTAAGACCCATTCTAGTGGAAGTGGAGGGACATTACAGTCTTGCCCACCTCAGAAGCAAAATACTTAAAAAAAAGGAATACAGATCTGTAGATTAACCTATGTAGAACAGCTTTAATTTTGGTGCTACTGAATTGGTACTGTATATACTGGTAAGTATATTGACTTATCTGTATTTACACTGGAATAGCTGTGAGTTATAGTTGTGTTGCAACTCAGCTGGATTAGGATGTAAATAATAAAAACAAGTTAATTTGGAGTTATACAAAAATATATGTATATCTGATTCTTTGGAAAGTGTGAAAGATGAGAGAAAAACTGGTTATGTTGTGATCTTCAAGTTATAGGATGGTCAGGTGTTAGCAGCTAATTGATACATAAGGAGGCCCTGTGTTCTGCTCTCGGAGGAGTGTTAACAGTAATTTTCAATCTCAAAATTAACTGGTTTATTAATTCAATTTAATTATTTTTGCTTTGCCTTTTAGTGATCCGGCATATGAAGAAGAGGAAAAAATTTTACCGAATGACATAATTTTTACCTTTTCAATAGAAATTCAATAGATAATGGAACAGCATAGAATAGTTTTTTATACTCTTCTAGATGAAGGGCAGTCACAGTATGTTGGAAGTCCTGGGTCTTAGTGGACAGCTGCTTGGAACGTTGCAGAAATTGCAGCATTGATTTAGTTGGCTGGAAAGCTGTCTCTGATCCTGTAACTCTGCCTTACGATGTGATGGCTGACTGCCCTGTGAAGGTCATGTTGAGCAAAAGGAGCTTGAAACCTGCCTTGGTTTGAAAAAATGTCACTTTTACCTTTTGAAATATTTATAATCTAGATGCTAGGAATATGCTTTGCTGCAGCAGAATTTGCTGCCATGTATGTACAGAAAGGTAACAGTATATGTTTCCTGAACTTTTTTTCCTTGAACCTTAAGAAACTTTGACAACTCTTATAGGAAAATATTTGATACCTTTTTTTCTCAGTACCTTTCCGACTGCTGAGAAGTAATTACTGGTTATTTATGACTGGCATTGCTTGTAGGTACTTGGAACTAGGAAAGGTTTTACAAGTCAGTGAAACAAGCTACACAGTCTCATTGCTGAAAGTGGCAGGCAATATGATTGTTTCAGCAACTAATGTGGAATTCCAGTGCTCATTCTCTATAGGGTATTCAGATTAGACACCTTCTTCTTACATGAATTCAGACTGAAAATCTGTGATGATATAGGAAAAAAAATTAATGGGTATTCATATGGTTATTCTTGCACTTGAGATAAAGAGTATTTTTGATTATATATGCTCTGAATGCATACTCTGTTTAACAATCTGCTGATCAGATACCTTGACACTTTAGAGGATTGTTAAACTGATACTTTGTTGAAAGTAATTTCCTTCCCTTGAAAGTGAAGACAATTTTCTAACTATGATTCCTAGAGAAGATAACAAAGCAAAGTACTTAAACTTAGGTTCCACTGCACTAATGAAATGCTGAGTGCTGAATTAATGAAATTCTAGATTCAGTTGAAGATAAACTTCTCACTATATTAAGAGTTTACCTTTCATATTGCTTTACTTGAATTGAGAATGGTAGGCATTTTGGACCTAATTGTGCTATATCACCTATTATGAAGAAGTTGTTCTGTACTTATGAAGAGAAGGAGTAATTATTTGTTTTGTTTTGGTTTTTTGCAGAATAACTCTGGAAATCAGCTTACTCTTTCTTTTCCATATGAAACCATTATCTTTCAAAGAAATCCAGTTCCTTGGCATCAAGGCTTTCATATTCCAATGCTGAATTCTGCTACTTGCAGTAGTTTGAAAGCTGTAACAGAGAAATATATGTAGGAATGTAGGATGTTACAGTATGATTCAGCAGTTCTTGAATCCAGTATATAGAATACAGTAATTTTTCTTAAGAGATGAAGCTTTATATATCTATATATATATAGATACATAGATATATAGATATAGTTCTGGATGTAAGCAATTGACCAAATGAAATTGGTTCTTTATATGCAAAAAGATACCTAAATACATTTTATCCATTTTTTTTTTTTTGGCAGTTAGCCTGCTTTCATTTTGTGTACAATTTGGGAAATACTGAGGTGATATTTTATTTTACAGGAGATTTCAAACATTGTGTTCTTGGACAAATTAGAGATTAAATATTGCCACAGCTGACTTTGTATCTTTCAGTAATAACTTCCCTTAAGCCAGTTTAGTCAGTTGTATTATGAGCAACCATAAATATTAACTACAGAATGTTACTTCTAGGAATCTTTCAATTAACTCCACATACGCTGACAAAGTGAATTTTGCTTACACATGAAAAATATTTATTTCCAATCTAATTGGTGAAGTTGGAAGAAGAAGCATGGGTCTTGACCTGTGTTGAGTATATTGTGGACATGAATATTTCTGCATGTAATAAGCAGTCTTGGCCTTGTTTTCTGTTCTTTTCAACCTGTTAGCAGAGGCAAAAGCAAGGGAATGGCAAATTATCAGGTTTAAAATGATAATTAACCTTATCATCACTGTATTTTCTAGGGAAATTATATTGATGAAAGTAACATTAGTTTTTTATGCGCAATCAGCTGTTGCTGAAAAGTGCAATTGAACAACATTTAGCTTGAAAAACATGCATATGTATTTGTATTTGGGACTTTATTGTTATTCTCATCTATCTATCTGATGATTGTCTACAGGAAAAGTCCTTTTCAGAGATGCACAGCAGAAGGATGAGATAGGGGGCATTCTGACTAGGCACATAGGGGGAAAAAAAAAAGGCAGAATTAGAATTGTCAAGTCATTAGCCAGAGAAACTATGAAACCTCCAGCCTTAATTGAAACTGGACTAGCAAAAACCCAAGCATCCTGACCTGCCTTTCCAGTTGCATCTGTTTTGGCCATGAGCTGAAGTAGATGACTTCCAGAGGTCCTTTCCAACCTGAATTATTCTGTTTGTTTACATCAAATGGAATTTCAGCAATGGAACTTTTAAGATGTGAGGCATAATAGCTATACACTTTCAAAGTTAGAATTCAGCATTACTGATTAATGTTTACAATACGCATTATGATGTTTTTAATTTGTTTTATAGCATGGAAGTGGAGCTTCTAAAAGCCTCTTATTCTGTATATGTGGTTGTGATACTTGTCTTATAACTGCTTCTAAAAGACCCAGTCATGCATTGAAGACCCATTGTGTTAATAGCTGAGTGTACAGAGAATGGTAAGATTGCATTTGGGTTTTAAAACTAGATTGTAAATTCTCTAAAGGAGAAACAATGAGTAGGTTCAGGCAGATGTGTGTGGTGAAGCAATCAGTGGGGTGGGTGGCAGTCCACAAGCAGACGTCCGAAGAAGGGGACATGTTTAACATACTGTAATAAAGGAAATGCTTTGCCAGTGTATGAGGACAGTAGTTCCCAAGTGAGAAGTGGAGCCTGCTAAAGTACGCAAGCAATTGTTTGCTCACTTGTTAAATTTTCAATTAAGCCTGACTTGGATTCATTCATAAAGGACTGAAAATCCGAGAAAAATGTGTCAGGAATAGAGTGTAAAAGGCACCTAAAATGAAGGCAGAAAAATAATGTGATAGAACACTAGAAGTGAATACAGGGGTTACCTACAAATTTTCATGTCATGTCTGTAATTTAATGACTTGATGTCAGAAGAATCGACAAAAATCTTTTTCATTTATTTCATAAATAGAATTTAAATTGATGTGAACTTGACCCATGTCTTCTGCCAATATGGAGCAGAACAGTCTAGCCTGCAATTCTCTTGCCACTCAGCTCTGATTTTCTCTGCTATTGTAGGTATCTTTTTTTTATTGCTACCTTTGTGAAATGTAAAAAATTAGTATATAAGCAAAATTTTGGACTAAGGGAAAAGGTAGGAGTAAAAACTTAAAATTATTGTTCTCATAAGCCCACGATCCATAGCATAATGACATTTAGGGTTTCAGTAATTAATAGTGTATATCTTAAGGCAAAAAAGAGATAGCTAGTGAGCATATTTCTTGTGTTATGTGTTGTTTTATATGTTTGCTTTAAGGGATAAATTAGTGGCATTCTCAGAACAATAACTTTGATGTTTCAAGAACTAGGGCAACTGTAATGACAGAAGTGTGGTCTTGCCATATAAAGGGAAGTATGTTGTCAGCAAGCAAAGGATAATAGCATCCTGTACACCCAGAAGGCCTGCTGTGATGTTTGCGTCTGCATAAGATCCCCTTCGCCCTCAGAACAGGCTATTTTTAAACTGGTGCTGAGTTTGACCTTAGTAAAGAAATACTGTTGGAAGATTTTTAAATGCGTGATCATGCACGGTATGTTCCTCAGTCCTATAGGATGCTGACAGTAGTATTTTTTACACGGCAAATTTGTTTTAGTTTGCACTTTGCTTGAGTTCAAAGGCTTACCTGTTTAACATTACCAGAGAAAACTTGATTACAAATTATTTTCTGTATCCTTAATTTATATAGCTTACCTGAATCCATGAGACAGAATTAGAGATTTAGATTCATTGTTCCATGCCGCTTATGATGAGATGGTGTCACATTTCTGATTAAAATAGAAATAGCTTCCATAGACTTCGTTGTTAACTACATTTTCCTCACTGCAAGCAGTGATGTCATTGTAAAACTTGAGAAGGATATTAATTGTTCCAGGTCAATATAACCAGTACTTATAGTACTTATAGGAACAGCATGCACACCTTTGATAACTGAAGGAGAATGTTGGTATAGTTGACATACATTTATTGTAAGATATTTTAAATACCTTGCAATGCCAGGAAATTGTAAGAACAATCTTTCATGGGCCTCTTGTAACCTTCTAAGACCCTTATGTTATCCCATGATATCTAGAGCCATGTTTTAAAACTGACAGTGATAGGAAAGTGCAATGCTGGAGTGATTCCTTACTGGGGGAAACTTATGATGTGAATATTTGTTAACTAACATTAAGTTAAACCTGACTTAGTGAAACAAAGGCCTTTGAATGTGTGAATCCAAATTTAGCAGAAAAAAAGTGCATGTTAATATCTGAAACTTTTTCTAAATACTTCTTAGTTCTTATAATTGAAACAGGCAAGCATGTTCATATAGAATATTTTCTCCTCTTTATTTCCCTTTTTGCCTATCCTTTTTGAGAAATTATCTCAGTGATTATCTTTGAGAGAGTTTTGAGTAGCTGGCCTTCCAATTTTATTCTTTTTTCCAGTTCTCATTTGTACTCCTGTGGCCATTTGTGGTGTTGAAAACACTACAGAGTTTGTGAATGCATAAAGTGGGTTGGGGTTTATGTAAGTATGTACGGATTGTAATAGTTGATTTTATGTTCTGTCACCTTAAGGCTGGAGTACTGTGGTCTGCAGCTTTGGAGCTGTTGTCTCCCACTCTTCTCAAGTCTGCTGCCATTTTTTCAGCTAATTCTAGATTACACTTTTCTCCTCTAAAACACTTAAAAGGGTTTTTGTGCGTGTTTGTTGTGCGTGTTTGTTATGCATGTTTTAATGAGCTATTACCTGTGGTTAGTGAACAGGTAAAACATAATATAACTCTCTATTATGTATGTGATTGAATTGCTACATTTGAAAATATTTAAAGCTTGCAAAGACTCTTAACAGTTGTGTTTCACATTTCAACAATGTAACTGTATACAAGACAGCTCAGCAGGGTTTTCCAGTTCACAAGATTTGCTAATGCAGCAGCAGTTAACCACCAAGGGAAATTTAGATTTGAAGGGACTCTTCATGTCCTGATTTGTAAAAGCCCTCCTGGGCTATTCTAGAAATTTCTGCTAGCAACTACATTTAGCTCTTCTGTGTGGCTTGTTTCAATTCCTGTGTGCAGCTGTATATACTATTTGGTGAAGCTCATGAGGTATTACATGGCAGCAACAAGTACATTCTCTAGGTGGTAGCAGCAGGGCTGGCAAACGTGTCAGCTTCTGGTATATAGAGAACATGAACAGAGCATTTGCTCTTATTAGCACAGAGCATTACTTCAGTCTAGAAGTAATCAATCTTGACATATCTAATCTACCAGTTATACTCCTGCTTTGTGATATATTAATAGTAATATCACTAATACTGGAATGGGCTGACCAAAGGTCTTATTATTTTACTGTTTTTTTCTTTGTCTCATACTTGCAGTTGACGAAGTGAACAAATAAAACACATCAATACTGCTTTTATCATGATCTTCATCTACATGAAGCTAGAAGTTGTACAATATTTAATGTTATCTCATGAAGAACCCTTTTGAACACGACAGGGTTATGATTGCTGTATTCATATATTCCTGATTGGTCTCCCATGTGTTTTCTAAGAATAAACTGATTTTGGAGATTGCTATGGAAATTTGATTCAAGTACAAAAGGTGAACTAACATAGACTTGTATGAATAGCTGATATTCAAAATGATCTTTGACTTATGAAGAAAATAAACCACAGTCGGAATTTGAGAACTGTAATAGCAAAAATTTCAACAAATATGAATTGATGAGATTATAATTTTTTTTAAAAGTATCTATGATAGACAAACTGGCAAATAAGAGCCTTGCATAATAATTTAATAATGATTATTATGTGTATGTAATACTTGTAGAACAATTTCAGATTACATGATTGTTTTGGTAAGTATCATTTATGGACACATAGAGGTCAGATTTTGAAACAGTTGGCATGCAGTAGCCGAATGACTGCAGCATATTAGTCACACACATTGCAGAAGTTCTTAAATGTGTATGTTCATTATGAAAATCTGTAATTTTTTCCTTTCCCTCAGTGACTTGGAACAAGAGCAATGGTTGGTGCTGCTGAGAGCCCAGACTCTGAAAGGATTTGGAATCCTTGTTGTAATTCCTTAAAGTGAATGAGGTTCATATTGCCTGTGAGAAGAGAGACTGTAATCCCCATTTTGCTCTTACAAGTCCAGAATATATTGTCAACTTTTTCTCCTTAGGATCCAAATCCAATATATATTTTAAAACAGTTCAGAAAATCAGAAGACTTAAAAAAGAGCAAAAGGGAAAATTTAAAATGGATGTATTTAACACCTTATTAAAAAATCAAATATATAAAGTTCTATTTACATTCTTTTAATATATTAATTTATAGATGTGTTTATGGTCTATATAAAAGTTTTAGATCCTAGAGTGACACACTTCTGTATTTGAAAATAAAATCCATGTTCATGAGTTTACATGGAGTGTGTATGCAGCAGCTGAAGGTCCTCTCCCTAAAATGGTAATCCTCTAGTTGGATATGAGGATAATTCACCATCTTAGTCATGTATAGGATATATACATATAGGGATTTTTTCAATTTAGGGCCTATTAAAAAAAAAAAAAAAATCATTCTGACGTGTGTATTTCTGCCCATGGCAGAGGGGCTGGACTACATGACCTTTAGAGGTCTCTTTCAACCCAACCCATTCTGTGGCAAATAAGATTTCTTCCTGAAGTTGTTTTCTTACTGCTTTTTGGGTTGTTATATTCAGGTTGATACTGATAAGCTGAAGGGAATTTGTATACCACTTCAACCAATGTAACTGGGAGGTTATATGCTAAAGAAACACATGTTTAGGTTTGTCTCCAGTTAATGGTTTTTGATGCTTTGATTGTATCTGCACCCGAGGTCACAATCAAGCCACAGATAGTGTGCTACTGAAAAACTAACTGCTTTGCATCCCCCCACTTCATTTGAGTGTGTAAATCTTGGGATGTCAATCATGCCTCTTTCAACCAGTCATAATAAACACATACTGAGAAATCAGAGAGAAAAGGAAGCTGAGAACAGGCCTGTGGTGAAGGAAAAAATTGACACTGTTCTTTTCTTTTGTTGATCCTAGCTGCATTTTGGTGGAGTCTCTATTCAGTAGCAGTTCTAAAGAGGAGATTGTGACATCTTCATTTTACTTCTTATTTTGTTTGTTTTGCTGTATCATTGCAGACTTCCTTAAACAGATTTTAACAGACTAGTTAATCTGTTAAAGTTTGGCCAGTGAGCAACCCTGTTTCCGTTCTTCATAGCATCTTATGACTTGTTTGTATTTCAGAAGTCTCTAATGAAGGCTTAAGGATGAAGCCTCTAGCTTATTATTTTATTCTTATTTATATTCTGTCATGCCTAGGGATGCTGATTTTGGACAAAAGCATCATTATTCAAGAAACTCCACATAGATCTCTTTGTCACCTCAAGGGAAGGTTCTGCATTAAACTTGCTCCAATTATCTCTATTGTTTTAATAGTTAGATATCATAAATCAAGCCTACTCACCAGAATTTCTCTCTAGTCAATGGAGAAAAACGAGCACTTACAGAAATGAGTTTTTATCAATTATCCTTAGACATTTTATGTTAAATGATGGGCCAAATAAATGACATGTAATTTAATTAGAATAAAAACATGTTTCTATGTGAATTTTCTGCTTTTGTCCCTAACCTTGGTGATCAAATAGTAATGAAATTATTTGAGTGTGTTTCACCATACAGTTTTAAGGATTATTTACATGCAGTTTACTAATGCTGAAAAAAAATATTTTCCATGTTATATCTTAAATTTCAGGGTGACATCTCATACTTTTCACTGTACCTATCTTGGACACTCCTTTTGGGAGACTGTGATAGCTGACCAACAAGGGTCTCCAGTTTTACAGTCAAATTTTCATCTGTTGAGATAAACCATCTGTTAATGAGCTATACGTGCAGATAACTAAATAACATTGGGGGCTTCCGTACTGTTCTTGTGTTTACAATATTATTTTCTTTTTTCCCTTCCTTCTTCTCTGTCTGTTAAACCACACGGAAGAAATAAGGTCATAATTTAATGAATGACCCCTTGGATCACAGATGCTGACAAAATGAAGCCTAAAAATTTTAAATTGGCTGGCTGCTGTTATCCTAACAGAGCCCATTAAAGTCACACAAGAGAGCATAACTTATTATGTAGTGAAACTGTGACTTTTTCATGGTTTCTTTGTAAATGTGACAAAATTTATGGATTACATTAGTGATACTAAGTTGACAGAATTAAAACCACTGTTTATGGACACAGTTCAGTAACTTGATTTAATTAGATTCTCACCACATTGATCTAAGAGGATTTTTAGGCAGTATTTTATGAAGAGGTTTTGAAAGAGAATACTGAAGTTCTCACACAGTGAAGAAATAAAAGCAATATTTTCATTTAAATACATACATGTTTAGCTAATTACTTAATTAGACTCTTGCACTTTGAAACAGTGGACAGTGTTTTGTATAGGGGCTTCAGCCACTGTCCAACCTGAAAATTCATCTTAAACTAATAGTTTACTGCATTAACACTGAGTGTGTATAACAGAGAGCAGTTCAGCTCTAACTCAGATAGACACATTAGAAATGGGGCGTCAAAATCCAAGCTCCATTGATAGCATTGACTATACTGGGAACTCCTGACCCTTAGTTTCCTTATTGACAGCTGTATTTAACATGGAGTATGGAACAGTATCAGAAGTAAGTGAGGCTATAAGGATAATCAATTATTTTTTCTGTCAGAGCAGATAATGGCTTTTAATTTCTTCTTCTTTCCTGGTTTCTTCCTGTGTCTTTCTCAGCTTACCTGACCCATTAATAATCAACCTGGTTGTAAGTCTACTAAGCATTGTATTATTACTATTTCTTATTTTTTTAAATTTTACCGAAATAACAGGCAATAATAATCCCATGGATTTTTAAGATTAATCTTTTGGGCATTTAAATATGGTAAGCTTTTGGAAAATGCAGTATAGACCTGTGAAGTGAGTGTAAGGAATGATAAATTGAATGCCAATCAATGCAAGAAAGTTGAAAAAGAAATCATTAAATTACTGATATAAATTAAGAGAGATGTCAATGTTACATGAGGGCTTGTGATCGGTTAAATACAGTAAATGGTTTTAAGTACATGATGTTGTATGCATCTTAAAAGTTCCTGACAGAGATTTTACTTGAAAAAGCAACATTATCAAGAACTAACATTCATCATGTAGCAAAAAGGCTGTGTTTTATTTTATTCTGCACTAGAATGAGATTGTAAAATAAAATAAAAATTAATAACACTTCTAAAACAAAATAATTTAGATTCTTACTAATCATGGAATGTTTAAAAGGAGCAGTACCTTCAAAGAGGAACGAATACGAGAAAGTTGACCAAGCCCCAAATTTTGCAAGCCAAAGTAAATCTTGATGTGAAGTCCCTTGTTGATGGCTCTGGTAGAAGGGTAGCTGGGTGATGTTTTAAACCACAAATTTATAAATTAAGGTTTTGGCACAGCAATTGCCAAAGTTATACAGACAGTCAACAACTGGGATGTGGCAGAAGTGCAAGATTGGCTCAGCTGGATAAAGTGTGATGCTGATAACACCAAGGTTGTGGGTTTGATCCCTGTATGAGCCATTCACTTAAGAGTCAGACTTGATGCTCCTTGTGGGTCCCTTCCAACTCAGAATATTCTGTGATTCTGTGAACTATAAGGCTACTTACTGAAACTGTCTGACAAAGAAAACGTTTACTTCAGCATTTCTTTCCAAAAGTGGCAAAACAAGGTGCAAATTCTCAGTTGGTTTCCCTACCTGTGTGCCCATCCCTATGTAGTTCCTCAGCACTGAGAGACATTGGATATGTTTCTTTCCATTAAATAGTACCTGAATCTGTACAGCATCTTTTTAAACAAATTCAGGGACAGCTGATCCATAAACTGCTAAATGTTACTTCCTCTACAACTTCTTGTGGCAACAAACTGATTTTTTTTTGTTGTTTTTCATCCAGGGAATGTCACAAATCCATGCATCTGATTACTAATTTCAAATTTTAATTTCAGATTTAGCTGAAAATTGTGGCAGTATTGCAAATCTCAGTAGCTCTTTTTATAAAATTCAGGATGGGTTGTATGGGAGTCTGAACACCGTCTTCAGAGCATTATTTAGAATTGAAGAATCTCTTCAGATTGACTTTTCTCAAAAATAAGAAGCTGTCATTTATGTGAAGATTGTGTATTTCTTGCTCGTATTTCACCTTCCTTTGCACAGATATTGTAGAAAAATGAGAAATACTCAAAGATGATCTCAGTTTCAGTACTTTATGTCCTGCAGGAAGGTATCCATAGACCAGGTGTTGAGTCCTGACATTAACATTGTGTCTTCCATTATTAATATTATTAGCTCCAAGGTAGTATTAAATTTGTATCTTAGTGATGTCAAGATGCATATGAAGAAGTATTTCTGGAACAGGAAAATGAATACCATGATAATTTTTCTTTATATCCATGAATATTTAGTGATGGTGCTCTTAAAATGAAATATGTTTATTTAACTTTTAGTTACTTTACTTCTGCCACGTTTTTCATACTGCTAACTTGTATATGTGAAATTCACTTGGATTGTGAAATTGATGCAATATAAGAAAGCAGGGGAAAGGTTCACATAATTCCAAAATTAAACTTCACTGCTATATTACAGTGAGAAATATGCCTGTAGACACATGTATTGACTAGATGTAGGTTTTTTCATGATCATTTCAAATTCTGCTATGAAACATCAAAGTTTACTGTGAAATCTTCACAAAATATTTTTTTCCAAATAACAGAACAAAAACCACAAAGAACTCTACACCTGTGCTCTTCTTTCTTATTTTTTGTTTCTATTTCTCATACTAATTATTCATAATCTAATACTTTTATTTGTTGTTTAAAAAAATGCTGCTGTGAAACCTTTCTGATGTCTGTTAAATTTACTGGAAGCAGTAATGGTTCTGGGAGAAGACCAAGGTGTATTGGAGAAAATGGTGGTCTTTAAACATAAGTAAATCTGGTTTTGTATTTTTAATTGCACAGTGGATTTCTTTTGTACAGATACTGGTTTAACTTTAGAAATTCTCAGCCTCTCAAATATTTTCCTTTTACTGACAAAAGAATGTCATGACAATATTTAAGGCTGCTGAACAAGAGGAACAAAGATTTTGTTTTGCTAAATATACCCAACTGGCCAAAACTGATGTACTCACTTCATTGCTTTCTAGTTCAGCTGTAAAAATAACCCAGCAAAGCTTCCTTCTTTGAAAGGATTATTCTAGGGAACATTTGCTTTACAAAGAATAAAATATATTTGGTGTTACTACATTTCGCAGAAGACATGTGCAATTCTTATCCTGTATTTACAATGAAGTGATGCTCTTTCTTTATTACTAGAATTCAGAGATTATTTTCTTAGAATGATATAAAAACCCCTTCCTTAAGGAATTTCATGGTACATTTTATAAATACATTCTTTTTATAATGTTCTTCATACTAAAATAAATAATAGTATCTCTAAGGCATAATGGAAGATCTATGGGAAGAACTGCTACTGCAATGAAAACCAGTGAAGTTTCAGAGGCTTATACAGTAAAACAAGGCTAATCTAAGAAAACGCAGCTATAATACTGCTGAATGTTTTTACTTTCAGGCATTTTACAGAATGTTGATATAGACAATAAAAGGGCACATTCATCAAAATACATAATTTAATTTAAACACCCCCCTGCCCAGCCCTCTTCCCCCCCACCCCCCAGCTCAGTTGAAGCATACTCAGATTAAGTACTCAGACTTCACATGATGATGAAGAAAAAACCCCTTAGGACATTTTAAATTTATGAGGAGTCTTGAGATTTCATTCATTATGTTGACAATATGCACAGCTTCTTTTCAAAATGGATTGGACCAAAAAAGGTGAACAGACGTGGTTGAAAGACCTCTTCCCGTAGTGTGTACTGAATTATGTGAGCTACTTCTGCTTATACATTACCCTGGAGGACTGCTTAATGTGCTTGATTATATAGAGCTGCAAATTTTTAGCTGTGGGCTGGTATCCATATTGAGCCATAAATTTATAGTTGATATATTGCTTTCTGGTCATACTCAGATGGAATTAAGGGCAGTAATTGATTTCCTGCTAAATAAGACTCATATCAGTTTAAAATATAAAGAATGTAAACTAGAGTCTCTATATGAAGCAAATATATTTTCTAAATACTGCTTGTAGATATAAAAAGCTTTATATAATTATAAATTTGCATATAGATCTGTAAAGATACCTTCTGAATGGAAAGCAGTATCTATAATTTTTTTACCATTTGAATTTTGATTGACAGAAACGTTTCTGCCAACAAATCTTTGACTGCTGTGGCTACACCTTTATTCTGACAATACACTAACTGAGTGTAATTTTAGCTTGTATTAAGTACCAAGGTGAATATTGCATGAGTTAGGGGTCTCATCTGCTCATAAGTACCATAACAAAAACTGCTTTATAGAAAAAATAATTAAGCAGTGATTGCTTATCAGCTGTGTATCAGCACGTGTCTTTGTGAAATTTAGAACGAGGCTGATTCACTGAGATGCAGAGCAAAATCTTTTATTAACTGAAGCTGTCTTTTTCTGATCAGCAATTAAGCTGCCAAGTCTGCTTAATTTCACTTCCATCCTGTGAAAATCAGCTGCTGTTTTCATGATACTGATATAACAAGTAAAGGAGGAAAGAAATTACCTCTGTTGACAGAATAAGGAAAACTGTTGTGTAATTTTAATTTATATTTGGAATTGCATCCTGCTTCAGAATTTAAAAAACATCAGTCTCTCTTTCCCCCCTCTGTCTGCATGTACTCTTTTTCTCTCCTTTTTTCTCTCTTCTTTCTCTGCCTTATTTTTGCAGTGAAGAATGTGCTGTGTAAAGTTGAATGAACTTGGATTATTTCTCATCAGAGAGACATTTATCCTGAAGGATTTCAGCCCACGTTTTCCCTTTAGAACTGTTTACTATAAACTTTTTCAGTTGACATGAAGTAATCTGTATCCTTCCTGAGAATAAAGGAAAAATTTTTCTGTAAATATTATTTCCCAATTGGAGTCTGATTTTGTGTTGAAGCTGTGTTGCTGTCTAGAAGCAAAACTGCATCCATCTAGTTTTTATTTTCCATGTGAGTTCTTTATTTAATTAGTTTGTTGTTGTATACATGTGTGGCTGAAATTACATTCTGGTTTTGCCTACCTTAGTTTGGAGTCATCTAAGACTTAAAATTGTTTACTCTAAACTCTCAATTTTAGTTGTCTTCTATATCAAGCTTTGAGTCTAGTAATTTTTTTAAAGCATTTTCCAGAAATTACGTTTATCTAAGATTGTCTAAATTCACAAAGCTTTCTTGTTTTGAAGAAGTACCACTTTCCAGGTTGGATCTTGTAAGTGTGACCTCTAAGCAGGCTTGCAGTGCTATATCTGCTGCTTTTTGAATGCACTGTACATCCATCTGCTTGCTAGATGTGACTTTTTTCATTTTACTCTGAGTTGGCAGGTCTTGGCTGCACTGCCTGCAGTTGTATGTTGTTTAGCAAATACCGTGCATGGCCCTACATCCCATATGCTCATCTTATACTATTTCTAGCAGTATTTATTTTGTGAGGGTTTTCCTTAGCTTTTACTTTGTATTCTTTAATTTTTTATTTTATTTTGTCCCCAAAGTAAGTATATTTGATTGTTTGTTTGGTTGGATTTTTTCCCCCCTTCCTTTTCTTTTGGGCATTTTATTTTTGTCCTGAGGGATTTCTGCAGCCTTCTGTATCACGTACCACTCTTTTCCAAGTGTGAAGTCATATCTTTTGTTAGTTATTTGTGTCTTGCCCTTCACCCTGCAGCTTTGGATAACTGAACTGAGTTAGTATCTATCTGCTATAATGAAATCTGCCAACTGCCTTAATTATAAGTCTAACTTATTAGTTTACAATTAATAAAAGATTCTTCAAGGAATTCTTTCACTTTTTTTGAGTTTCATTATCAATCTTTCAGAAGTGTCTCTTTTGGGGTTTTCAGCATTATTGCAATTTCAGTTCAGAGCTTGCCCCTTCAGTCGTGCTCTGAAAACTGGTTGCCATCAGCAGGTGCAAGTTCAGCAAAAATAAAAATGTAGTTATTAGTGAAATTTATTTTTTATTCAATGTGGATTTCAGCTTTTCTCCTACAGATGTCAGATACTTACTTGACTTTCTTCTTACCATCCATCAGGGTAAGACTTGTGTCAGCTTCTTAGTGGCCTTTAGTTCCTGCACTGCTGTTATTCACTCTCTTTCATTCTTAGGTGTCTCTCTTCCTAATTTCTCTGATAATCATAAAATAGTTTAGTTCCTAACAGTGAATTTATAGACTTACAGCTTTGGAGTCCAAACACATGCTTAAAGTAGAGCTAATGTTAGATCAGGTTGTGAAGGCGCTTAAACAGCCATTTTGAGTATCTCCAGTGATGAAATCTTGTGTGAGTTCCGGTTTTGTATTATGTAACACTGAGGAGAACAAAAATGTATTAAAAGAGCAAGTGTTATGGAAGTTCAAGCCCTATATTTGGGAGTCTGCAATGTAGGGAGATCCTAATTTTCTTGCCCATTTGCACAAGAAATTTTGGTACTTATTTCTGAAGACGCTTACACTGATGTCACTATAGAGAACGTGACAGTAATTCTGCTGGAACTTTAACTGTGTCTGATAGAGTGCAACTCTCCATGAGTGAAACTAACTCTACAACTAGAACCTGATCATTAAATAAAGAACATGTTTAAAATACCCCAAAAAAACAAAAACCAAAAGCAAACCAAATCAAAACAAACCACCAAACCTCCCACAAACTAATCCTTTGTAGGAAATAGTGGCTATTGTGCCATATTTGATTACATATTAAAATATTTTCATGTTACTGAGAATATTAATTTTCAGATTATCAGTCAGATGTTATGTATTTGACTAAATGAATATTGGTGTTATGCAGAGGTAAGTTGTGCAGTGGCAGAGGCTTCTAGTTTTAAAAACATATTGTAGTCTGGAAAAACATGGAGAATAGTATTTGAGTGGGGAAGTTTTGTAGTTATCTCCTAGAGGAAGAAAATGTAATATTTATCCAGTGATAAGTATGGAGATTTAATAAATGCTCTGTAGAAATTGAAAATACTTCCTCTTCACTATTTCAAATATTTTTAGCACTGTTTAGAAATGGAAACTATCCTTGAAGGACAGATGGCAATTAATTGCATGCAAAGCACTTTCTGAACTGTTTGCTGTCTCAGATTCTATGAAAAAATAGGAAATTTGACAATATATACTGTATTATCCTTTTATGGAATAATAATCACTTGCAGTTTTCTTCTGTAGGTACTTCATTTAAATAGATAGTTGAGATGTAAACTATTTTGCTTCCATGACAAAACAAACTGTTTCTTGTCTGTGTCATTTAAATGTTTGAGAGCAGCTTCATAAGTAAGATTTTGAAGTAAAGAGTTGAAACTTTTTCCCTAAGTTTTGAGTAGTGACTACTCTGCTTCTGTATTCATGTGACTATAATGTTTTGTTTTCTTTGTAAATGTTGAATATATTGAATATTCTATTATTTGAGTGTATTGTAATAGCATGAGTATCGCATCCTTGCTTAGAAAAGTCTCTGTTTTCATATACAGTGATACCTAAAGCCTAATTTTGATAACTCCATCCGAATTCAACTCTCTGTTATTGATAAACCAAACTCATGTGCACAGTATAACATGCTTCATGAAACAATGGGAATAAGTCAAAAAAAGCTGTTTCTAAAGACCCCTTGTACTTACTACAGCAAACTGTGGAAAACAATATGCAACTCTGTGCATGGCTCGTTTACACAAGCCATTCAGTGAAGTGCTGCTCTGACATTTCACTGGCATGTAAGATCAGAAGAAGGAGTGCTGATATAATTAGATATTTAGCCTTTTTAGATGGGGCCTTCTGCCCCAAAGTCCTGCTTATTGTTGCAAATTTTCTTTATAGTGACTAAAAATGAGCTGTGCAAGCACATATAAGACCTACCATGCTATAGTTTTCAGAAGATTTGCAAAATTTCCACAAGCTCTGAATGTCTCACCAGGTCAATAATGTTGCTGGCTGGGCATATACTGCCAGAAATTTTTATTCCTTTTTCTTTTCTGTTTTAAATATTAACCACACTGCATGCAGATCCCTTTCATATATTCAGTTTTTCCTTGTTCTTATATTGCAAACATTCACCAGAGGACACTTAACAAGTTAGAAGAAGCAGTTCAAGAATATTTTTGTTTGCCTTTATAAAGCTTTGGCTCTCTAAATGAATTCAGAACTTCCCACATTGCCTACTGACAACTATTATGCATAAGAAACTCATATTATTGTAGGTCACTGAATTAATTTTTAAAATGCCAATTGGCATGATTCCCTTAGGGACTTGTAAGTTGCTGCTATATATTATGTTCCCACACAAATGTGGAAATTCAGAGTTTTAGAAGGGAAAGCATTTGTAGTACAGAAACAGCTTAACATGAGTCAGGTAATGCTTTTCTAACATTTAAATTCTAATAAGTGGAAAGAGGCAGACTTTCTAGAGATTTTTCCTTGTCATTGCATATTTAACTCTCAGAAAAATATTGAGATTGGTGTCCTTTCTTCTGGCACCAAATTTTACAACCTCACTGTATTTTGCATAACCAAAAATGGGAATTACAAGTACAAATAAGGGATACAGCTGAGTTCAGTCCATAGTGACACCAAATGCTGGAAGTGAAATAGCCGAAGAAAGATAAGCTATCCAGAGGTGTTTGATTGAGTTATTTTTATTTGAAAAAAATCTTAGAGATGGTACTAATATTTGCTATATCTTGCTGATATATAACGTATGTTCTGTTCTTGTCAAATAGTCAAAAATAGAACACTGTAGATGAGAGATGGTAATGAACCAATAAAAAAGTCTTTTCACTTAAATATAACATTGTCCAGTAGCAGTGCTACACTAAATGGCTTGTCGGCAAGTTCAGTGCTTCCCTTGTGCAATGAAATTTATAAACATGGTAATATTTATTTTGTAGAATTCTGAAATGTGATATTCAGTATATGCCTGTGAAAGCAGGGTTGCTGCCTTTGGCCCATTCTCCATTACATAAACTCCCTAACTTAATCTTGTCAATGTGAAAATTAAAAATTGTTTGGGACTAGTACAAATTGACCAGAATTTGCAAATCACTTACTATAAAAATGCCGTAAGTTTCTACTGGTTGTATGCCAGCATATAATTCTCATCTTTTCAATATCAAGAAATTTTTTTTCCTTTAAGTTTGCTTTTCTGCTTACAGTAGGCCTTTTTTTCTGTTTAAAATAGCGAGAGTGATTGTGAACTTCTGAACTTTGTCAGTGATGCTGTTGAGCCATAACTCTTGAATTGGGAATCCTCACCTTAGTGATAGAAAAACACTAAGAAAACACTTAATCTGCTTTGAACAGGCTAGAATAAAATGCTGGGCAATACATGGTATAGAATATTTTTTTTTTGGCAATGGGAAGAAAGACTTGATGGTATATTGGGTAATTTTCCAGTTCATGTCTCTTGTACGACTGTGTCCTTGAATAAGTAGAATTCTTTTTGGTATTGTCCAAAATGAGCATGAACAGATATATTAACAGATATATTAATGCATCTTTGATTTTAATTTTACATTTTATAACAGAGATTACTCAATATTTTTTAATGACAATTTTATATCATAGCTTTGATTTTCATGCAAAGTTTTTACTGTCACCGCAGCATACCAAAATATCGTAAACTATTTTGTGCTGATATTTAGCAATTGGTTTAGATTCTTTTTTTGGGTTACATGGCTAATGAAGGGTTAAAAGCTAAAGGAAGAGGAGGCAGGAGGAAAATGCTTTCTTTGCATTGTTAAGAGAGTACAGTGAATTTACATGAGAATTTTATCAGCATTCTTGGTGATATGCCTACTCTGAATGAATTCCCTGCAGATGCAATTTTTTTGGACTGGCTTCTTTATTCTATCTTTCTTCTTTTGAGATACTAGCTTGAAAGGATGTATCTGCCTTTTATATCTAGAGAATGAAGCCTTGAGACTTACTTGCCATATATTTCAGACAGCCTGTCTAGCTGTTGGAAGTAAAGAGCAATTCTGCAAACAGGTTTGACTTGTAGCAGGGGTGAGGTCAAAGCGAAAAATTAGGGAGGGCAGCCACTTCTTTGGCCATCACTTTTACTATAGTTAGTGGAAATTACTCAAAACCTTCTGAGCTTGTCTGCCGGTGTATAAGAAATGTAAAGAAGCTGGACATTTTTTAAAGACAAGTATACATGTCTTTATATCTTCACTGAACTGGGAGACATAGATCATAGGATCACATCCCTAATCATAGGGTAATTGAGGTTGTGACCTCAGGGGGTTCAATCTCTTACTCAAGCAGAGTATGATGTCAGACCAGATTCTGCTGGGCTTTATCCACTTGGTACTTGAAGACTTCCAAACACAGAACTGTATAACCTCTCTGGGCAGCCTCTTCTTCTGCCTGATGGTCCTCACTGGAAGAAAGTATCTCCCTATGTCCAGTCTGAAACTGGAGTGTTTTTTAAACCTCTATCCATTGTCTCTTGTCCACTCACCATGTACTTGAAGAGCTTGTCCGTGTGAAGAGCTTGTCTGTGTGAAGAGCTTGTCTGTGTCTTCTTGATAAGCTTGTAGGTATTGACATGCTGCTAAGTCCACTTGAAGCTGTCTCTTCTCCGGGCTGAGCAAGCGTGCCCTTAGCTTGCAGGGCACCAGCCCCTCACCAGCTTGGTGGCCCTCTGCTGAACATGCTGCAATTTACCAATGTCTTTCCTTTTACTGGGAGCTCAAAACTGGAGGCAGAGTTTTTATATTCTCAATCTGTGCGTGAATCATCTGATTCCCACAGTTTGGTGTCATCTGCAAAGCTGAGAAAACTCTCTGTCAGCACCAGATTGGTGATAAAGAAGTTGAACAGGACAGCATAGACACCTGCAGTACTCCATTTATTGCTGGCTCCCAGGCAGAGAACCATCCATGAAGCACTACCCTTTGAGCCTGATAGTACAGTCTTTTTATTTTTCACGTTTGATTTTCCATCCATGTCCTGCAATGTCCTGCAATGACACAGATACAAGAATATTGTGAGAGACAGTGTTCCTTGTGAGAATCAAGAAAAATTGCATGATCATTATCAACTTTCATTTTCTTTTCCAGAGTTAGAAAAGTTTTAGTTAATATTATTACAGTAAGACTTGCAGGTATAATACAATAGCTGAACATATTTTGTAGTGCAATTAATTTAGCTCTCCTGTGTAGATTACTAAGTTCCAAGTCATTAACGTGAGCTCAGTAAAGTCAAATAGAGAAATACTGTTGCTTCGACTCAGATACTTGTGATGGTTTTCTTTTCTTCATAAATCTTTGCTTAAATTTTCAAGTCTTAGCAGAACATTTTTAAAAAGAAATTTTTACAAATTTGATGCTTGCAGATTATCTGGCAAAAAGCCAAACTGAAAAATATATTTATTTAAAATGAGGTTTAGATCAATAAAGAATACTTGAAAGACTGGTAATGGGTACGTAGTGCAATAGTGTGGCTAGTGCAGTTTGTTTGTCTAGATTGAGAACAGTTGTGTATTCTACTTAAAAGCCATTAATCATAAGGATCTTCGCTGTTTTTAATGTGAGTAGAACACTGGACTCTTTACATGACTTTGAGTAAATTAGTGGCATGGGGTTTTTTCCCAGCCTGTCAGAAAGACAGAATCAAATTATTACATTAGGATGCATTTGCATGACTCTTAGAAGTTGGTTTGTTTTTTTTCTTTTTTTTTTTCATTATTTTTAGTTTTGTGTCTCCCTTTTATTTTCTCCTTCAGACGGAACTACTGTAGGAGGTAGCACGATTTCATGGCTTGATTGGTTTTGTTCTTTTTGGAGAAAATGCTGAGGACTACATTAGGAGGTGTAGAAGGCCTGACATTTAAAGCTATGAGGTTGATCAGCAAAACCTAGAAAAGAGTAATTCTGCTGGATGTAGCCTGGAATTTTATGCATTACCTAGTGCTTCACAAAAAAACAACACAAAACAAAACATGGTTTGCCAATCTAAGTGAAAAATGACTCTTACTTGAAGTCAGTGGTGTGTCAGGTAGCCCTTGCACTATTACATGGCGCTTGGAGTTCTCAGGCTAGGGCATGGTAGTGACAAGTATTGAGACATTACATCTTTATTATGGAAAAGAGGCTGGTGTTTTCTTACTTGAGGTTTCAGCATCATGAGGATGACCTAGGGCTTCTCTCTCTTATAAATTATAGAAGTTGCAACTTGGTATGTTTTGTCTCTTTTTTTTGTTGTAGGAGTGACACCAGAAGGGTGTCAGAATGACACCAGAATGACTGCTCCGGGCAAGAACATCAAAACGAAAATGCTAAATAATAAATAAGTTTAGAGTGTAGTTAGCATGTGTTATCGTGGGCCTAGAAGATAACCTGAGGATTTGGGTCTTGAAGTAGCTTTTGATTGTGTATATCATATACAAAGAGAACTATCTCCCATGGGAGGGACCCCATGCTGGATCAGGGGAGAAGTGGGAGGAGTCCTCTCCCAGCGGCAGACACCTGTGATGAACTGACCACAACCCCTTCTCTGTCGCCTTGTGCCACTGGGGAGGATAAGGGAGAGGAAATCAGGAGTGAGGCTGAACACAGGAAGAAGGGAGGGGCGGGGGAAAAATGTGTTTTTAAGTTTTTGGTTTGTTTCTCATTATCCTGCTCTGATATTACTGGTAATAAAGTAAATTTATTTTTTCCCCAAGCTCAGTTTGTTTTGCTTGTGACAGTAAGTGGTGAGTGATCTCTCCCTGTCCTTATCCCAACCCATGAACCTTTCATTCTATTTTCTCTCCCCTGTCCAGCCAAGGAGGGGAATGATAGAGTGGCTTTGATGGGCAGCTGGTATTCAGCCAGGGTTAACCCACCACAGGTGTATTGTAAGGAGTCTCATCAGTATCAAGTTTCATCCTTTTTGAAGAATGTCTTACCTGACAGATTGGTTTTGAAAATTTGTCAGTGGTTGAGTTTATTTTCTTTCCTCCTGTTCTTCCTGTGCCTCTTTACTTTTTCTAGAAATTATTAAAATAATGGTTTATCACAGACTAAAGGCAGATCTGATTTCTAGATTTTATAATTATCATTAAAACCATAATCCTTCTCTCTTATGCTCCTTAACATATATATTTTTAAAATATTCAGTAGCTCTTGAAGATAAATTGTTCCAGAAGATCACCTAATAATGCAATTAACTGGGTATTTTCCATTTTTGCTTTGTCACTGTAACAAATAAGAAATGTAGCATTTTGGCCTGCCTTTGTGAAACACCTGCTTTTGTTTATGAAAATTAATATAAAAGTAATTTCTTTGCTTGGCTTTGCATTTCTGCCTTTGTTCTTTGGATTCTGTCCTCTGACTGAGGCATCCTAAAAGTAGTCATTATTCTGCTGATTATAACAGGCTTAATTCCTCTTTTATTGTCTTTCCATACTTATGTTTAAAAAAGGCAGGCAAACATCTGTTTGCAGTGGTAATGATGGCAACTCTTCTGTCAATATGTAGCTGAAGAATGGTTAAAGAAATTGCATTTCAGTAAACTCAAATTTAGAAAAGGGGGAAAAAAGTTATTTGCAGAATGGTTCACTCTTATTTTTTGTAACAGGATTCTTATTTAATTCTTTGACGTATAATCCTGTCATAGAATCAAATAATGCTTTGGGTTGAAGAGACCTTAAAGATCATCTACTGCAGGCCCCCTGTCATGGGCAGGGAACCTTCCACTAGAACAGATTGCTCAGACCCCCATCCAATCTGACCTTGAACAGGGATGGAGTGTCCATGTCTCTGGGCAACCTGTTCAAGTGCTTCACCACCCTCAAAGTAAAGAATTTCTTCCTAATATCCAATCTAAACCTCCCCTCTTTCCGTGTAAAACCGCTTCCTCTTGTCCACTATATGCCCCTCTAAAAAGCCCCTCCCCATCTTTTTTGCTGGCCCCTTTTAGTTACTGGAAGGCACCTCAAAGGTCTACCAGAGCCTTCTCTTCTCCAGGTAGAACAACCACAACTCTCTCAGCCTGTCTTCATCAGAGAGATGCTTCAGCCTTCTGATCATTTTCCCAACCCTTCTGAGCAGGTCCTTATCTTTCTTGTGCTGGGAGCCCCAGAGCTGGATGCAGTGTTTCAGGTAAGGTCTCACCAGAGTGGAATAGAGGGGCAGAATCACCTCCCCTGACCTGCTGGCCATGATGCTTTTGATGCAGCCCAGGATACAGCTGGCTTTCTGGGCTGCCAGTGCCCATTCCTGGCTATAATTCAGTTTTGCATGCACTGCCACCTTCAAGTCATTCTTTGCCTGGCTGTTTTTCATCCAGTCATTGCCCAGCCTCTATCCATGTTTGGGATTGCGCCAAACCAGGTGCAGGACCTTGCACTTGGCTTTGTTGAATTTCGTGAGGTTTGTGCATCGTTCAGTGGGAGCTCACAAAAATACTTTGGTTGCAGCCTGACACACGCTTCCTCCATAGCTGCAAACGTACATCGGAAACCAAGGGACTAACTTTCCTAATAGTTTACATCATCAGTATATTGTATTTATGTATTTATAAAGGATTGTATTCATTACATGAACAACAAACTCTTTTCAGTTTAAAGTAATTTTAATTAGCATTCTATATGATGAGACAATTTTGCTGACTTTTGAGAAGTTTTTAATGTTTTCTCTGATTTGTCCAATTCTTAACTGTTTATACATTTTAGCCTGAAATTACTGTTTGGGATGTGTTACATAATTTTGTCAGTAGGGAGCATGTTTAAAGTCTGCAGTTTTTATCAATATGCGTCCTTAAATCACTAGAATCCCTTGTGTTCTGCTTGAAAGATGAAGTGTTGGGCTTGCTGAGCTGTGTTGGTACCTGCTTTCATTCAGCTTCTAAGCAGATAGGATTTTGCAGTGTGGCTGTTTCAGGTTTTCTGCATTCCTTCTGGGTGTTAAACATTTGGAGTGGACTCCTTGGCAGCACATCCAAAATTTGCTCCCATTTTACTTAAAAAGAAGCAGAAGAATGGATACAGAGACATATTTTACATGAGGAAAAAGCAATTTGCTAAAACTCCCGCTTTCTCCCCTTTCCCTCTCCCTCTGTACTCAGCCATGATTAAGGAACCATACCTCATTCCTGATATGGTGTAACCATGGCTTAGGTTTTTGAGGAGACTTCTGTGTTAAAAGAGCTGAGATAATGTCTACAGAGTAGAATGATGCAAGCTAAGGAGGGCAAAATGAGAGATGTGGGTTATATTGTTGAGATGGAAATCAGCAATAACACCAGTTAGAAAACAGCAGCATGAAAAGGTGTACAAACCTGAAGACAAAATTTGATCACTTCCACATACCAGTGAAAGATGGCCCTTTCCAACATGAATGATAGCACTTCAGGGGAAAAGGCTCTCTGTGTCTTGACTGGATGGTGATAATACTAATGCTTAGTTACCTAAAAACTGATGGTATATTTTGTGGGCATTAGCCAATAGTTTTGCATATCATATTTCTTGTTTAATAAATGCTGTATGTTAATGGTATTCTAAGGTTTATTCTGTTTCCAGTGACTTTTTGCATACAGCTAATGATACTTGAAGAAAGTGACTCAAAAAGGAGGGCTGCGTACCTTGTTAAAGAGTTAAAATGAGTTTTTCTTCAAAATCTGGAACTTTTTTTTTGCAGCCAGTATTGTATGTCACCTGAGCTGACTGGGGAGTTTGTGTTCATACAAGCTTTGTATAAATTATTCTGCTGGAGTTTTAAAAATTTAATGAATTAGAGTTGTATCATTTGCCATGCTTTTTTTCTCCTGGTGGTAATTTGCTATCTATTATTGTGTAATGTATATTGTTCTAGTTTAGTCCCCACCTTGAAAACTGCTTTATTAGCCATTTCGTAAGCAATAGTGTACATTAAAGTGAAATTGAGTCATAATATTACTGCACTATCACAGTAATGTGATCATATTCTTTCTACAGTAGGAGGTGGACATAAATCTGTCAATAGCAAAACCTGCAAAATAAAAATACAAATCCATTGTATTGATGTGTTTTTTAAGATCTCAGGTCTATCAACCAGCTAGCCTGCATATATTGAATTTATCTTTGCTGTAGCAATGAAGAAATCAATTCTGTAGTTTTGCACGTAAGTTTCATAAAAATCAGATATAGGATGTTATTGTGCTCATTTAGAAAGAATAGATTTATTATTTACATTGAAGTTGAAAAAATATGTGAATGTAAAAACCAGTTGAAGTCACGAAGAAGATAATTCTGAATTCCATAAAGCCATGTGGACACGGTGCAGGACAACTGGTTGTAGGTGCTGTGCTTGAGTAGGGGTGTTGGATCAGATGCCATCCATAGGTCCCTTCCAAACATTCTGATTCTGTGAAAACAAAATGAAGAGACTAAGGTGTCTCCTATCACTACAAGTGGAGAATTGATTTACTTTTTTATCATCCTTGCACATGTTTCAGTAAGAAGGTGGGAAATTGTACTATGTAACATAGCTAGACTGAAGAGATTCTAGAGGAACAAAAGAAAAAAACAAGTTTGTTTGTTTTTTTTTTTTTTTGAAAAATCCCTTATGAAGCAAGACAGAAACCCTGAGTTTAATTGTCAAGGAAATAAAGAAGATGAGGAAGAAACATAGAATTCTTGATGTAAAGAGTAAATTAGACAAAGTTCTGCCAGGAATAAATGAAATATTATTGATTACACCTCAGTGCAAAAAGACTCGACTGTATCATCTCCCTTTTTTCCAGACCTAATTTTAACTCCTTGCCTTGCTCTTCCATACAAAAGAAGTGCATTGTTAAAGATCAAAACTGATTTCTGACAATAGAGCCTTAAGTCTTGCTGTTGTTAATGATAATAGTTCCTGTAAGTTAACCTGGAGATTAGAAACAGGGCACAAGTGCATGTTGGTCACTGCATTATATTTTTCTGTCACTACTGATATGTAGTATCAGTGTATCTGTACTGCATTTCTGTCCTACTGATATGATATGTACTCTCTTACTACTGTCACTACTAATATGGAACAGGGTGTCTTGTAAAGTCATTGTGGCTGTATTTTTATACTGAATTCTCCAAAATATTTTACTTGCTGCTCAATCTTTATTTTCCATACAGAAGCATATATTGCTTAAAAAAGTGTTTTAATAAAAATGGTGATACTGACTACACAGAAACAGTTTTCTTTTGTTACAGTTTTCTTTTGTTACAGTTTTCTTTTGTTTTTCATCTTTAGTCTTAAATGTATTATTGCCAAGTGTGTTATATCTTTTGATCAAGACTTGAGAGGAGGCAAGAAAAAGCAGTATTTGTGAGTTCAGTAGGCATAGCAGAACATAAGTTTATTACTGTCTCTTCATGCTATGTTTGCCTGATAAATATCAGTTTTAAATAAAGCTTTTGTATTTGCTATTTTGTTTTGAACAGAGTAGTTTCCTTTTAAAAGGCCTGAATATACCTGTTATGATTTTTATTCTAAGTACATTTGATAAGGACAAAGCTTCTAATGTGTGAAAACACTAACAGGTGGTTAAACCAACATTGAAATCTGTTTTCCTTGCCCTTACTTCAGAATCAAAGTTTTGGCTTTACAACGTGAGTTGTTTCAGTTCCCAAGAAAATTTATTGTGCTGGTACTGGCCCACCACACTATCCAAACCCAAGGGATGATGTTTGTGTACAGGTCTAGAAATGTGTTTTTTTCCAACACACATTGCTCTGTATTTCAGTGTATTGCTGTGAACTGCACTTCTTATTTTCATTCAAAGAAGGGTATAAACCATGAATGCATAGAATAAGCACTGATATCCAGCAGGATTCTGTTGCATCTCAGCAACCATACTTAGCTATGAAGTTTTTTAATATTCAACTAATATGTTTATTAAATCATTGGCTCAGCTTTCTAATATTTGCATTCTAGGCCAACCTTATGATAATGGAATTTTGCCAGTGTAGCAGTGCTGGGTCATTGTAGAAGAAGAGCAAACCAGCTAAAGGTGCTGTGCAGACATTCTTAGTCTGAATTCTACTCTGCTGACAGCAAATATCCTTTTTCTGCTTAGTCTGTATCATTCTGCAAAGGTGATGTAACTATACTATCAGAAATAATCCTGTTGCCATGTCATGGCTGGATTATGTCTTATTTAAATGTATCTGTCCAAAAACGAGATTTTTTTTAATAGAGCATAGTCACTTAGACTTCCTTTATAATTAACTGGGCAAGCAGGCACCCCAAGAGAGCAGTATATCCCATTTTAAAGGACATGTGATGTAGATGGAATGAATTGTCTTCCTTTCATGCTTGTCTGTTCGGATGAATTGGATAGTGGATCTGGGTGATTAGACTAGACAAACCTATGTTTCAGATTGGTGAAGTTAAGCATGATGAATTTGACGTGTAGAGTACCATACAAGCAGACAAACATGGAGTGAATAACTGCAAGTCATTCTGATGGATAATAATTGCACCATGAATAAATTTTTAAAAACAAAATAATGAATTCTGTTATTAGTTGGAAATAGAAGTATGTAGTCAGTTGTATGCAAACTCCACAAAGACAGTTATATGTAAAATAGATTAGGCATTTCAGGAAAAAATCATGAAACTGTAAGAATGACATATTAACTTGAAGGGACTTGTTGATTTATTTCTTAATAAGGTACACAGGGAAGGAACATTTGAATTGCTGGTGTATAGTAAAGAAAAAAGAAGCAGCTCTCCTGGATCATAGCTTCTAGTCATTTTTAGAACAGTAACTTTAAGTAGGCTTGACTGTTTGTAGGAATAATGTAACTATGTAGAATGTAAGTAATTAAATCTAATGAGGGATTATTAGTGGGAGAATAGAGTCAGAAATGCTTTAAGCCCTCATTTAATTTTAAAGAGAAGGGATGAAAATTTTAAAGAGAGCAGATGACCTCATCTGGCAGTACTACTACAACAGGACTTTTTAGTCTGTTGTGATAAATTTTATTGTCTATTGTATTTGCACAGATTTGAGCTATATACCAGTTTACAAACAACTGTAATAGCGTAGAGATCATCTGGTTTTGTGTTACCTTTTAATGATTACATAGTTAGTCTGCTTAGTACTAGCTGATTGGGTTAACAGGTTGGCAAATTTTTCCGTTTTATAAGAAAAATCTTCAGTTGGTTTTGTTGAGCTTCATGCAATGGGTCAGATCTGTTCAATCTGTGGAACATATATAGGACAGATAAGTGAGAGAAAGGAGCAGAGTGAGATGATTTTTTATTTGCTTTATTTCAAGCTTATATTATCATCCTAGAATCACAGAAACGTTCAGACTGGAAGGGACTTGAAGATTACCTAGTTCCAACCCCACTGCAATAGACAGGGCCACCTTCCACTAGACCAAGGTGCTCAAAGCCCCATTCAGTGTGACCTTGAACACTCCCAGGGATGTTTTTTATATTGTCCCTTTTTCCCCACTCCCCCATTTTCCTTTTCCAGATATTGATATTTTGCTTCCTTATGTAACAGCTGAGAAGATCAAGAAATGATAGAATACATGCATTTCTGTAAAAGTTGATCCATTAATAATTTTGAAGCATTAATAGTCAGTTTTTTGGTATCTGTAGACTTTATATTCCAAATAAATCCAAATAATATAATAATAAAAATAGGCAAAATGAAACAAGGCTGCAGAGGTTCATTGTTGTGCTGACTCCTAGTTTCTGTCAATATTTCTGTGCTCATTCATCTTTGTATTTTGAGCACTATTCTACTTCTACTGCAGTATTGATTTCTTTTGCATTCTGGAATGGCTTAATATCTTTATAGAGGCCTATAAGAAGATAGGTTTCTGCCTTGTGTTACTGCTAATGAGTAAGATGGGAAGTTATGCAATGGAAAGGAGAAGCAGATGGACAATAAAAATGGAAGGTGAGAAAGCATAATAAAAAGAGGGAAAAAAAAGAGTAATGGAGCTGTATGAGAATAGAACTTATATTGATGGTAGAAGGCAATGACTAAACCCTTCCCATTACACAGATTGTTTCTTAGTGATACATTGTGAGTAAGCCAAATGCAGAGTTTCTATTAAGGTTTTCATTGCTTACTGTAATGATTTCCAAGGTGTATGTAGAGAAGACTTGGTAATTAGTTCATAAGGCTATGCCTTGGCTTTATACAAAGAAATATTAAATACGTGGGAGGAAAGTATACATGACTCTCTAGATTTGTTATACACATATACTTTTCAAAACCTTACTTGAATGAGAAATGCTAAAACGGGCTAATAAAAGTTTATGGCCTGGAAATTCTTAGTTTATCCTTTACTCATCAGGTATAGGACACCTCAAATTATTTCATAGAATATTAAGAAATTTTTGTCTGCAGAATGTCTCATGTATAGAAAATTTTCAGTAACATGCCTAGCCTGGGCTTGGAATTTCAGCTGATGAGACCTGTCATACCTTTCATTGTATTTAACTTAGCATATTGTCTTCTTCTATGTTTCACTACTATTTTCTTTGGTCCCACTGTGTATATTTAGGGTCAGACATCCTGCATGTTTTCACTGTTTCCTGCTTCATTTTTTCAGACAGTTTCAGAAAAAAAGCAGCATAAAGAGCAGAATACTCTGCAGGTGACATCCATTTTCAGTCTTTGACTCTATTTAGTGTCTTAAAACTTGAAACATGTCTGCAGCTATTTTTGTGTTTTGTTTTCATGGTCTGTAATCTTGTGTCTTGAGTTTAAATTTCCAAAGCCTTTTTATGCACCTCTCAATTTCATGTGCTTTGTTGTCTAAGATCTGTATTTCTCTAACTCATTTATTCCTATAGTGTCAGGGGAGGTTTAGTTTGGATTTTAGGATGAGGTTCTTCACCCAGAGGGTTTTTGGGCACTGGAACAGGCTCCCCAGGGAAGTGGTCACAGCACCAAGCCTGACAGAGTTCAAGAAGCATTTGGACAATACTCTCAGGTACATGGTGTGATTGTCGGGGCTGTCCTGTGCAGGGCCAGGAGTTGGACTTTGATGATCCTTGTGGGTCCCTTCCAACTAAGGATTATTCTATGATTATCAGACTGCAGCTTCCAAACGTTTTTATATTTTCAAAGGTGATGCTTGCTTTTGTGTGTTTTCTCCCTGCTTTTTTGCAAGAGTGTATAAGTATCTGTATCTTATACCTCATTTAATAGGGCCTTAGGGATGAGGTCTTGGTCTTGCTCAGACTTTTTAGTCTCTGACCCTTCATTGGAAGATATATACCCCACATGTAATTCACATAGAGGAAAGGAATCAGCAGTCTCAATTTTATAAAACATTAGCAGTTTCTAGAAAAAGGCTTTAATTAATTTTTAATAACCTAGATTTTTTAGTAATATATGGAAGATATAAATTTCTTGCTTCTATGCTTTAGTTTCTCTCTTTACTCCCTTATTGGATTTTTCATCAACTCCCTTATTTCCATTTTGCAGCAAACTCCTGGGTCAGGTGCTATGTGTTCTGTCTGCCATCTTTCTTTTCAAGAACCCTTTCACAGGAATCTGCTAAGGAAAACATTTTCAGTTGTCTCTTCCTCTGAGGCCTGCAGAGTCAGTTATTTCATTAGGAAAAGGGCTTGGTGGGGACTATGTGCTTAGTCCAAAAATTGAGCAGAAAGCCCATTACATTTCTGCCATCATTTTCAGGTTGAAAGCTGGACAATGATGAAGCAGTCTGCAACACTAGCTGTTTTAGTGTGTGGGAGAGTGCTGACTATTCTTTCTCATGGTGCTGGGTCCTGCATTTTGGCCACAAGCCCCTGCAGTGTAGAGGCTGGGGACAGTGGCAGGACAGTGGCCAGGCAGAAAGGGACCCGGGGGTACTGATTGACAGCAGACTGAACATGAGCCAGTGTGCGCCCAGGTGGCCAAGAAGGCCGATGGCATCCTGGCCTGTATCAGCAATAGTGTGGCCAGCAGGACCAGGGCAGTCATTCTTCCCCTGTACTTGGCACTGGTGAGATCACACTTGAGTGCTGTGTCCCATTCTGGGCCCTCAGTTTAGGAAGGATGTTGAGATGCTGGAGCGTATCCAGAGAAGGGCAGCAAGGCTGGTGAGGGGTCTGGAGCACAAGTCCTGTGAGGAGTGGCTGAGGGAGCTAGGTTTGTTTATCCTGGTGAAGAGGAGGCTCAGGGGAGACCTATCACCCTCTACAACTGCCTGAAAGGAGGTGGTAGCCAGCTGGGGGTCGGTCTCTTCTCCCAGGCAACCAGTGGTAGAGCAAGAGGACATAGTCTTAAGCTGTGCCAGAGGATGTTTAGGTTGGACATTAGGAAGAAGTTCTTCACAGAAAGCATGATTGGGCATTGGAATGGGCTGCCCAGGGAAGTGGTGGAGTCACCATTCCTGGAGATGTTTAAGGAAAGACTGGACGTAGCACTCAGTGCTACGGTCTAGTTGGCATAGTGGTGTTAGGTCATAGGTTGGACTTGATGATCTCAAAGGTCTTTTCCAACCTAGGTGATACTGTGATACTACTATGACCTTTGTTTCCTAGAAAATGACTTCAGTTTCTGTGGAATTAAAATCACTGTAATTAATGACCTTTTCCAGCTGTTGATGATATTCAAAATATTCATCAGAGCTCACCCACCTTCCTTTTATTGTCCAGGACTTCATGCGGTATATTGTTGTTCCTATTACTGAGAATCACGGAGGGTGGGAAGAACCAGTGTGGGAGACACTAGTACTGGGATATATGCAGACTAGTGCCTGGAAGTTTATATGAACTGAACACTTTAAAAGATAATTTTTTCACTTCCTTTTTAGTTAAATAGTTTGGTTGTTGGCTTGTCTGTGTTAGAATGCTATAAACATTGGTATCTGCATTAATTCTGACCCTAACTCTCAGCTGTTTAAACTTTTTATTGTCTTCTATTAACCTTAAGAGAAACTTCCTACAGCCTTCTTGGAGTTGACCCAGCACTTTGAATATTGTCAATATTAAATTTCCATATTTGTGCAAGTAAGATTATTGGGTGAAAAGCCTAAAAATAGTTTCCTCAGTCTGAAATAAGACTGAGTTAGCAAAAATAAGGCTAAGAGTTAGCAAAAGAGTTTGCTTATTTTCTTTTAAGAAGTAAATGTATTAATAGAGCAAGGTATCTTGGAAGATATTTTTAATACAGAATTTCTTCATGAGAAAGCAAACATGGGCTTTAGTGAAATGATGCAGGAGCTTTCTGAGCCGAATATATGACAAAGATTCTACAAGATACATTACAGTCATTTCATACTTTTATGTTGACAACATCATTTTAATGTGACACAAGTTTAAGGTGATAATTGAATTAATGATGCAGGAATGCAGGGGAGAAATGCAGGGGTTTTTTTGGAAGACTAATTATAAAAAAGACTACCTAGGCAAAGCAGAGTACAACAAATAGGTAGAAGTGGCCTACCTCCATATAAAGCTGTCCTCAAATGTTGTTTGTTTTTTTTTTACCATGGTCATGTGCTTCACTATGAGACAAATGTCAACTTCTATAATTGCATGGATTTGTTTCTTTATATTCTGAATACTTGTTCCTGCAATAATGTTAATTGTATCTGCTGCTAAAATAAAATTGTTATGCATGTTGCTTCTGGAACTGGTCTCTAGGCTTCTCTAATTTCCATGGTGAGTTGATTTAATCATTCAGATGAATTCACTGAAGTGGCTGTTATACTGTGACAGTGACAATGAGAGTCAAGAGAACTAATTAAAGTTAGAAAAATCAGACTTTTCTGGTGGTAGTCCATCTTTTACATCACAGAAAATTCCTAGACTGACTTCAAAGAAACCATCAAGTATCTTTCTTTTAAGGATTTTATCTCATAGTTACTACTGGTGCTGGAATATATTTGAAAATGTAGCTGCAAGTTTGTGTCATTGCAAATATTTTACTTTTTAAAAAAGTCTCTTCTCTGCTGGCAATCATTTATAGTTTAGGCAAAACCTGGTTTTGTTCTGTAATTAAAAGTTAGAATTCTGTTGAGAGATTGATGGTTATGTTTAAGTGCCCACTTGGGAGTATCTAGGATGTTAGTTGTTTAAAGTTCTGTGATATACAGCAGAGATCTAGTCAAAACCATCCATAGAGGCTAGAAAGCAAAAGGATGCTTACATGTTAACAGCTCAAAATGGCTTCCTAAACTCAGAACTGAAGTGCCCTAGTCCTTCTCTCAAAAAATGCCCCAGCCAAACATCATTATTCTTTTGTTGAAAAGTCATGTAGTATGTAATTGAATTTGTGTTTGAGAGAGGATGTTTAACCTTCTACTTGTATTAGAGTATTGCAAAAGTAGCTAACTCAAATGTATTCTGACAGCTTTGTTTCAAGAGGGGATTGAGTTTTCTTTAACACTTCCTGTTTATGCAGCTATAATCCAAAATGGCCAGACAACAAGTTGAAGAGGGAACATCCATGGTTACTTAATCAAACAATTTTCATTTCTATCAGTAGAGCTCAAGAGCAACTAAAGGAATATTACTTCAGAATGTGAAGTGCAAAGGAATGGGAATTATATCAAATGTAAGGACTGTTGAGTGATGGGGAAAAGATGTGTTTCCAATATTTTGTGTATCTTTGTGTCCTAAACATGGTTCCAGGGTTGACCAGGATTTTAATTTCAGTGGGAGAACTCATAGTAAATTCTTCACTTCTTTTTGGTTTTTTGTTTGTTTGTTTGTTTGTTTGTTGGGGGTTTTTTTTGTTTGGTTTTTGTTTTTTTTTTTTTGTTTTTTTGTTTTTTCTTTCATATGTTGAGGGTGGAGAAAACTATGTAGCCTTCAGTTTTCTCACTTCATCTGCAAGGGATCCATACTATTTTTGAAAGTTGTATATTTACAACATCAATAAAACCAGCTTCCTTACTTTGTACTGTTCCTAGTATTTTCTTGTATAAATATGAGTGTAATGTTTTGGTTTTTTTTTCAAAACTATCTACAACATCTTTTTTTCAGTTAAAATCCCCTAAAATTCATCCGCTTAACCTTCAAACATTTTTTATTCAGAATCAATTTTTCTTTCTGTTTCAAGAACTTTATATATTTATGTAAGATGTGGTGAGTGAAGAGGGAGCTGCTAGCACATGATGCACTGTCATGCCATACCTGTGCAGCAGATCAGTACTTTCCAGAGGAGTCAGCATGTTACACATAACACTGCGGTTTCCCAAACATGCAACACTGCAGTTGCAAGAGGCATCCATCCTCCTTGGCTTGCTGCACATGAAACCCAACCAGTAAATTATACTGAACTGGTTAACTGGCAGCCATTTGGAATGTTTTGTTCTGTTTATTTTGTGTTTTTGTTATGGTTTTGTTAGTTTTCTGAGAACATTGTAAACCAGATCAATTCAGGTTTTGGGGAGCTCTACAAATGCTCTGTCACAGCTGGAATGGTATGTTCGAGATAAAAAGGTGAAGCCAAAGTGTTGCAGGATGAGGAGAATACTGTCTGCATTTGATGCAGTGCTGGGTGCTGTTAGATTAGTCTGTTCTCGAAATCAGAGTACAAGTCAAATGGACTAGATTTTGGCACTTAGCATTCACGTATGCAAATGTGTGTGTATTTGAAGGAGGATTGGTGCTTGCAGAGAATATAGAGTTTCCTGCACATGTACATTTCTGTTTAGGCTTTTCCAACACAGTAGGAAAGGATCTTAATTTTGCAGCAAAATCTTCAGCTTGATATATTCTTTTAGGTTTGAATTTTAAGCCACAGCTCTGCTAGACATTAGTACATATAAGTCTACTGACAAAATGTTTTGGTATAGTTGATACTGGATTTCTTGCTTGAGATTTTTTGATATAAATTACAAGAAATGCAATGGATTATCTTCCAGAAAATATTGCTCATTCTCTTTCTGTAATTAACTTGGATTAGTATTTAATCTTTCTTCCAGGGTATAAATTCTGCAGTTTAGACATGGTTCACGTGACTCAGTAGCTAAAATTTCCACCTCGATTTATGTTGCCAGTAAAGTTTTTGGAAGTTTTTTCCTTTAAAAACATCATCTAACTGGATTTCCCAATTAGAAACACTTTCCTCTGAGTTTTTATGATTTACAGAGTATTAAATAACAAGTGATGAGCTGTAAACATTTATTTTCCCCTACTGTTAATAGAGAAATGAAAAGTGCACTAACAAAATTCATACAGAATTGTTAATGTTTTCAGTAAAGTATTCATTTTAGAAAGGTTGGAAACTCTATCTCTGATATTTTGAACCTTGTTATCTTGTAGCTTTTTTCCAGCTGATGTATTTATTTTGCTGTTTTATCATCAATTTATAAGAAAAAAATGATATTTTGCAATTTATTTCTTGCAATGTAATGTCAACGTTTCTGCTCTCACTGTACTTTTTCTTTAGACTTACTGAATTTTATTTCTACTTTTGTATCATGTTGCATTCAGTTTTTGAAACTTCTCTTGTCAGAAAACTCTTTTTTTTTACAATAAATTGTTTTGTCTTGTTCTGTCTTTCATGATTTTTTTTTTTTTTTTTTTTTTTTACATTCATGAACTGAAGGGCTGATACAGTCTAGCTCTCTTTCTCTTGGTTCATGCCTAATCACTCTGTCTGTAAATAATAAGCATAATTTCCTAGTGGCTGTGATGGTTCCTTGGGAAAGAGATGACATTTTACATGCTTTTTACTGTAGTGGGTAGTACTAATTTTCATTAGGAATATTTCTACTCTCTGTGTCAACATTACAGGAAAGTAAAAGACAAGGTGATTATCTTGCTTAAAGATATCTGGAAAAATAGGAGTTGAAAAATAAAGTTATCTGGTGAAAAAAAAGCAGACAGGGTAGGTTATTAACATAATCTGTGTGTGCAAGAAGGGACCAAATATCTCATGTGTTTCATCTCTCTCAAAAAATGTTTGGTTAGAGTACCCTGCATGAAACTGTTGATGATGAGCATAACAATACTAACTTAAGCTTTCATTTCTTTTATTTATTACCAAAACTTAGAATAGACTATGCAAGTTTATCTGGATATGTATTTTTGGGAGACGTATATCAAAACATTTGAACAAACAGTACTGAAATAAAACTAAGAATTTATTAAGGTTCAAAATAGGACAAAGTGATTAAAGCATTTACAGTAATAATCGAATGGGATTCATCTGAGATTTCTCACACTTTTTTCCTGGAATGCCTGGTACTGATCACACTGTGAGAAGGTATTAGGGCCAGGCATGGCACAGCTACTTAAATGCTGGCTACAAGATACTCTTCACATGAAAAATACAAGTCTTTATACATGTAAGGTACATATTTACGCTAAATAAATTTTAACAAAACCATTGCTTATGCAGAAATATGACTTTGTAAGCTGTATTTATGGTCGTTCCTAATTCAGTGGAATAGTCAGAGCTCTAAATTTTATCTAGCACTACTGTGTTTATTTTATTCCTCACAATAGCTCAAGGGTAAAGTAAAAGAAAAGACATAATTCATCTTGGTGACAAACACTTGGTAGGACTTGATTATGCAAATTGATTTAAATTTTGTAGTGCAAGTGTACAAATGAGCCTCTGGTACCAAACTGTTTAACTCTCTCACAGATAAAATGTATTTTAAGAACATGTTTTGAGAAAATGGGCTTAAACAGATAAGTTGTGGGTTTTGTGTTGTTCAATCCAAATGGAATGCATTTTACTGTTCTAGTGTTTCAATTAAACATGGTTAGAAGCTACACAAATTAGTAAGTTTTTAATGGCACTTATGGTCATCACAGTTCAATATGGATGACTGATTTTTACTGTCAATTATGGCTAGATAGTTCTGTATTGTTGTTTACTAGGAAATGATGCTTCATGCTGTGTCAGTTTTTGCTGAAATATATGAAGAATTCACTAAAAATACTATAAACAAATGGCAGAGCTTCTTCAAAGGAAATTCCCCAAGTAGTCTCTGTGCACAACAGAGTTAAAAATTAATCTGTTTCGCCAGAAATCAGTTTTTCAGAGATTTTAAACACTTTTTAGTAATTTTCAGTGATATATCAAGGTAATATATGCTAAGTCTCAGAATGTATTCATTTTCTAATGTCTTTTTGCATTATTTAAATAAATGCAGGGTGTGCTATACTTTGTACGTTTTCCATTTCTGTTATTTGCTAGGTGGACATCTTGTTAAGGCTTGTTATTTTATCCCTTACTTTAATGCAGAAATTTTGAAAATAGGTTTCTCAAATGTGTATTGCATTATCTCTAGGTTCTATGCCAAGATTCAGTTAATTTAGCCCTCTTCTTCAAAAAGCGTCTCTTCTCATTAGTGTGCTTGACCATACACATTAGCTGAGTTTGCAGTAGCAATTCAAAATTGAACTTTACAGAATATATTATGTTTCTAGTCCTCTCCATTTAAACTTGTCATAGCTCAATTATAGAAAGTCATCAAAATGTATAGAATTATGGATTACTCTCTAAATGTACCTAAGAACAAAACTTTTTTTGCAGTAGTCACAATTACTGTTGTGACACTTTTCTGTTGTGGGTTTTTTGGTTGGTTGGTGTTTTTTGGTGGGTTTTTGTTTGTTGGTTTGTTTTGTTTTGTTTCTTATTGCTGTAGAGTTGTTAATTGTTTCTTTTTAAAAAAGCTATATGAGGTGTTTGAAAAATAAATTAATAGATGCAAAGAACTAATAGGAGCCTTAGGGGAACCTCAGAGTGCAGAGATACGGTATTATGTTCTGCCTCAGGGCAGTAGGAGGCAGAATAAAGTCCTTAGTAAGAGGATCTCCCAGTATAATCACCTGCTGCAAATTTGGGAGATTAATTTGTACACATGACTGAGGGATAGCTCCAGGAACGGAGTATTTATTAAGGGTATGGGAGATTCATTAGAATTAAGAGAAGTAACTTTTCTTGAGAGAAGTGATATGGCATATGCTGACCTGAAAATACAGAAATGAGAAACAGAACAGATGAGCGTTGGAGCCAGTCATTCCATTATAGAAGTTCCATTCTGGTATGTGCAATTAATTCTTTTATATAAAGTTTTCTCTTTTGTGGTTCTGCCTAATATCTTGAAGTGTTACCAGCTTTTTGAATACTCTGGAGATTTGTTAACAAGTCAGAAACTACCCATGACTGGGATTTCTCTTCAGATGAAAGTTGAAGGTCCCATTCAATATGACAATTGGTTCTGGTTGAACCAAAATCTCATAAAAGCCTTGGAGGGTTAGCTGAAAGCAGTTCAGAAGGGCAGATTTAACCATCAGATTGAAGCAATAGTTTACCCTTAGCCAGAAAATCAGTTAACAGCATTTTAATGTGTGTTCTTTAGTCTGTAAACAAGATGCAAATTCTTTGTGGCTCTAAAATACAAACAGCCTTGAGGTGACAAAGAGGGTGAGTGAGTGCAATGGTCCATATCTGATTTTCAGTTGCCTTGTTCTGTGGAAATAGTTAAAACAATTTTCTCCTGAATATTTAGGAGAGAGCCAGGAGATAGCTTGGATACAGAAAGACATTTACATTGGCAAGAGGAGTAACAAGGAGCAGGCATGCACCTCTCAGAACTGCGATTTTATCTAACAAAAGGTTTTGTTATCTAGAAACTCAGTTAATATGCCTACAGAAAGAATGTTTCTCTCCATCCTCAACTATTATGAGTTATCCTTCAGTTTGCTATAGTCATGCAGGTATATTTTTATATGTTTTTAAAAGTTTTCAGTCTATCATGTTTAAATGAAGTTACCTTGCCTCAAGCAAGGCAGGACTCTGCTGTCTCTTGCCAGTGACTCAGGTGGGCTGTGAACATTACTCCAAGATCAGAGATTCACTTAGTTTCGTACAAAACACAGTCTTAGCAGGACCTTGTTCTCATCTATTCCTGCTGAAAGACTTAATTTCCTTATTTATTATCCTCTTACCTATATTTAGTTGTAACTTTATGGCCATAAAGTGAATTCCATGCTTAATTTACCTTTTTATTTTTCTCTGAAGAAAATAACAATTTTAGAATAGCCAACGTATTTTTTTTTCCTATATACATAGCTAGTGGTCTGCAATGCATAACAGTGAGGCACACAGTGTAATATTTGCTTCTTGGTATAGTTTTAGTCCGTAACAAATATTAAGTGTAGTTAAAGGTGCATGGATAATCATAGACTTTTGCATTATTTTTTGTGTGTAATCTCACACATTCTGTATTTTGCCACTGTATTAAATTTGCTCATTAAGCATTAATGTCCTGTAAGTCCCAGGAGGCAAATTTAATGTTATCCATAGCATAGGGTGTATTCAAACATCTGTTTATTGCAGAGCAGTGGACCACAGAATATGCTTCTGATGTCCAGATGTAAAATGATCCTGACTAGGCTGAAACATGCTTCAGTCTGAACTTGACTTTTAATGAAGTGCAACCAAAATACTTTTATAGCCGGTCTCATCAGTGCTTTCTTTATATGCCTGTGTATACAAATTATTTATGTTATGGTTATAATTACTGTCAGCTGTGCCAAGGAGGTGATTAAATCCTGAGTATTCCTTTATTTTTGTATTTATTTTGATCAACTATTGAAAAACATAACTGCTTCAGATTTTATTTTCAGATGGAAACTGCTAATTTTATGTCAAGTTAATGCTAAATAAAGCTGTTAATTCTTGCAATTAAAATCCTCTCTCATTACATGAAAATTGCTGTTGAGAATACACAGAAACACCACCAGTAAATGACTTTTTTCGTTTCGCTGGTTGTTAGGTTTAAGACAGTGAAAGTATTCCATCCTCTGAGATTGAGGATGAAGTCAAGTATGACAAAACATCAGTGTGATGAAACACTAGACTTGGTTTATATTTTACACTAAATGGATTTCTAGGAAAGCAACATCAGGCTACGAAATTCATTGAGATAAAAAATAGTTGGAGGCTAGGGAAATACAGGGTCAAGGGAGAAGGAAGCATGATATAGGCTTTTCCCGTCTTAAACACTTCTGAAGGCAGCTCTTTTTCTAACTGTTGTCAGAGATGAGATGCAAAGATAGATGAGGTCTTTGACCAAGTTCAGCATGGCCATTCTTATGTTTTAAAGTATTTAGGAGAAAAAATGAAGAATTATACCTTCCTTGTTTTGCTTATTTGCAAAAAAAAGTTTGACTATGTGTATTTTAAAGATACTGAACAACAGATGTTCTAAAACATTTATGTTCCAGATAGGAAAATTTCTTATCTAATCTTGTGTTTAGGCAGTGTATCCTTGCAAACTTGTCTGTAGAATGGAGGTTTTACTTCTAGTCAGGTATTGAGGGGGAAAAAAGAGAAGTGTTATTGCTGCTATTCAGTTCGTTAGAGCATGGCAAGACAATGGGTTCAATGGGGAGCCCTTGTTCCAGTGGGTAATTCCTGTCAGAGGAAATGCAAATGAAAAGGGTCAGAAAATGGCTTGTGTTCACTTCCTGATTTGAAATGTAAATGTACTGCTGAAAATCTACCACTGGAGACAGGAATCAAACAGCTTTATGAAGTGCAGGCTAACAGCACAAAGTATCTTTTGAGAGGCTGATTTGTAAACTGGAAATGCTGTTTGAGAACAGCAGGCAAGTGCACTCTGTCTTCTCTGGAAGTGTATGGCATGGTGAGACTGCTGAAAAGGAATCTACAAACTTGTAAAGAAGTGCAAAAGTTAAGGTTAAATATCATCTCTTATGTTAATCCTTTTTTCTTTTTGCTGTGTTAGAAATACAAAAGTGATGTTTTAAATCCACACCTGTTCTCTGTCACAGCCATTTGAAAGCATTGATATGCCCTGAAATGGAAACCTCTAGCAGGACGTGAAATGCAGTTGGAGAAGTTGGAAATGAGTTAATTCAGTGAAAAGAGCTGTTACCACCTGGGATTTCAGACTCTCTGCAAAGAGGGATGGAGCAAAAATGTTCCCGTGGAAAGCCCAAATGGAGACTGGGCAGTGTGGGTTTCTTTGGAACTGTAACAACTGCCAACCCATAAGCAAACCCCAGCACTGACTGTGCATTATGTTCTTTTCTTTTCTTCCAAGCACCCATCTACCAAGTTTCAAACTAAAATTTTAAATCAATTATAATATATAAACCGCGATCTTTTGCTGTAAGCATACCTTAACATTATAGGTTTAAAAATTAATGGGGGAGTTTTCCAAAGATATTCTAATAGCTCTTTAAAATGTAATGTTATTAATAAAATGCAGAAGATGTTCAGGACAACAAAATTCAACCAGAAGGTTTTGTATCAAGTTATATGATTTATATGTAATCTGTACACCAGCATACAATATCTGTATGCCTCTTTGAGAGGAGCATACCTTACATGCTGTTTTAAAAGGTCAGCCATAAAGAGACAAGAAAATGAAGATGAATATTGTGAATGTGGATACATGAGCCATTAGTCTCTCTGACTGATAGAAACAGTGAAAAGATATTGTAATCTATAAATATAATTTGATTTTTCTCTTTCAATTTTGTTATAGTACAGCTGTACTGTAGTCATATTTATACCAACACTGACTATAATTTCTCAGTTCTTGTCATCCTTGCTCCTTCTTCTTAGGTTGGTGACCATGTATTGATTTGAGATTTGCCTTTTGAGGAGCTGACAGTGATTATGATTTTTTTTCTCTCCATCTTATGCCCCTTTTCTGAGTACTCACTATCTCTTGCCTCCTTACCTGGGTCATTCAACCCTGTTTTTTACCTTTCTGTAGATCTTTGGTTTAACCGCTGTACACTGTCCCTCATTTTAGCTTGTTCTTTGAGCTTGTTTTTCTAATTGGCGTGTGCTATGAAGTTGTGTGTGGACAGCCTTTAAGGCTGATCAATGTCACTTTCACTAATATATCCATTCATATAGGCCTTTTGTAATTCCTTTTTGTTATTTCCTTCCCCTATTTGTTCTGGATTCATATCAGTATTAATGTTTCTGTTACAAATCTCTGTAGCTCTGTGTTTTTCTAGATGTGTGTTTGCTTTAACTTTTTATACCACTGTACCTGTAGAACAACCAGGATACTAAAATTTAGAAAATGCCATTGCAGTCAGTGGTAAATGGCTCAGCTGTTAATGTAAGTGGAATGCTGCCATAGGGGGTCCATTGATGTGATATTTTCTCTAAGGCAAATATTTTGGGTCATTGGTACCTGAAAGAATCAATGGAATTATGAAGAAAAAAGGATGACAGAAAAATATTCTCATCTACCAAAAAAGGTGTGTAATATAATGGCACATCAGTTTTAGAATAATACTAAAACTGCCCTATTTTTTTATCTGTAACAAACTTCCTTTTGATCCTTGATGAGTCTTGGGTCTTGATTAGGATGGAAAGATACACTGAATCTATGAATGTTTTTCTTTTTTTGATTTTTTCCCCTGCTTCTGTCAATGTATGGAGCTAGTCCTCCACAATCAGTAAGACTGCTGAAAAGACAAAATTAGTTTGGCTGTGAATTGCCTCAGGAGCTAATAGGCTCATCCAGTGATTCCTGAAGGCATAGATAGATCTCAAAACCATCTCCCTCTCTCTTGGTGGGTGTTGAATGTGTCCTTGCAGGAATAGCTGTGCTTTGAAGCATTGTTTCATCATAATCTCATGCAGCTGGCTGTGTTGCTGGCATACAGAAACTACTGCTTAGGATAGAGGGCAAGGTAAGCGTTCTGTGCTTGAAGGTCCCGGGCTTTTCTATTTGGGGGTGCAGACACAGGCATCTGCTTAATCAGTGTAAAACCTTTTTAGCCTGACAGATACTATGTATGTGGAAAGTAGGAGCATGCCTTTTCAGTTACATTTTTGTCTTTTAGACAAAACTAAGGTGGTTTCAATTTGGAACACCAATTGCTGCTAATTTTTTCTTAGATAATACTCTGATTCACTTACTATTCTCTTTTGTAAAAGATATAGACTATTAAAAGTATCAAACTTCTCTGCATCAGAGATCTGTTTTAATAGTAAGAGTATTACATACTTCTCATTATGTTTCCTAATTTTAAATAGAGGCAAAAAGCAGAAAAAAATCACATTCGTGTTTTCAACTAGATTGAGCAGACTGCCTGAGGAAAAGTCTGGATGAAAAAGCAGAGACTTCTGTGACTTGACTTCAGGAGAGGGATGACATTTCCCCCCAATTTCCATTCCACTAGTTGAATTGTATCCACAAAAACCAACTTTTTTTTTGTTTGTTTTAAATGTTTGTAGTTCAGCTTCTAATCTTCAGTTGCCTATCATCAGATCCTGGATTCTGTTTGCTGACCTACTTGTAACCACTTAACACACTGTAAACCGATCACCTTGAAAACAGTTGCATACGTACAGGGGACATAAGCAATTTTATGTTATTGAGCTGCAACAAAGTAGATCTGTTTCAGGCACACTCTTGAACTGGTGATTGTGGGTGCAGGGAGTTCTGAATTTGAGGGCTGATTACTGCATGAGCTGCTACCACTTTTTAACTTCAAAGAATCTCCAAGAAAATTAGTTACTCAATATCATCCCTGTAAACCATAGAATTGAAAGGCTATGATAGAACCTCTGAATCAGTTCTCTGAAGCAAGAGTCTTATCTTCTTTCATAATTGACCCCTGTGTAGCATTATGTAAAGCTTAGTATGCAATAAGAAGTAGGCAATGTGAATATATAGCATATAATTATTCAGTTCTCAGAAAAGAAGCATTTTTATATTTGTAACAGTTTCTTACCTGTTTTGTCATCATCGTCATTACCTGCTAAGAATGGATAAGGGCAAATCTTCATAACTTCAAAGGTTTTACTTGGCCGATCCCAGAAGATGTCTTTCAGCTTGGAAACTGTAAGATACCATGTATTAATCTCACAAATTTATACCATAGGGTTTTTTATATTTTAGTGTTAATACATCTCAAAAATTCACTGTTATATTTTAGGAAATATGGAATTGATTAATATGAAGTTGTTGTGTATATTTCTTGCAATTGATATTTTCCGTAAAAAATAATACTAAATAACTTTGGCAATTATTTCACAGTAATAATTATTTGTCTAATTGTAAAATTCTTCTTTCCATATGCTCAGTTTTCAGAAAATACCAGCATTTTTTTCATAAATTATCAATATGTCCTTTCAAGTAATAAAGTAAACTAAAAATATAGCTATTTAGATGTTTCTGGAGTAAGGTATTTGCTTCATATAATCAATTGGTTCACAATTAAGGATATGCATCAGTGAAGACAAGCACATAATGAAGATAAAGAATGGCTGTGAAGGCTCCCCGATCCTAATATGAAATAATTAATTAAATTAACCCAAATATAGGAAGCTCTGGCAATTATTAAAAGGCTTGTAAAGCTAAGCAGACTTTTGTATACTGATGGTCTGAAGAGGCCTGCAATTTTGTATGACATATTACAGATGCTTTCAGAGTTTTTACAGAAGGTTTGGATATAAAATTCAGCAGATCAGCTGCTATCAATCAGATGTATTGGTGCATGTTTGAAGAAAATCTTTTTTCTTTCAACTTCCAGCCACAAGGAGGCTTTGTGAAGAAATGCCACGCCATTGGTGGAATTGGATTCATAGATTTTTAGCAAAATATAAGTGGAGAGACCATGAGAGAACATGTAATTAAGCTTTACTGAAATTGTGAGTAGAAAGGACTCCTTATATATTGAGCTGTGTACACTGATGAGACATAATGGGCACTTGTTCTTTTTGAAAGAGAGATAGAAGAAAAAAGAAGAAACTATGGGCAGAGATGGCTCTAGAAGCTGTGGTGCCCGACACAATATTTGGAGAAAGGATCTGGAATGAAACTGGGGAAGTAGAACTACTAGTTTCTCACTGGATGGTGTCGGGAGCAGCAAGTGATATAAGGTCATGATGTGAAGTCATGGGACAATACAGGGTGATCTGACCTGGCCAGTGTTTATGCTGGTTTGTAAACGACTGTTTTAAATTAGTTTGAAAAATTTACTGATGATCCCTTAGTTACCTGGACATGCTGTTTCAAACCTTACTTATTGCTACAGATACGGGTTTTTTTTCTCATTTTCTTGTCTAATTGTACGCTGGTGCCCTTTCAGCCCATTGCTTTTAATCCTGTCTACAGTGGAAACAAAGAACTGTTTGTTGCCTTCCTCATTACAGTTCCTTTGTGTTTATTTGAAGACTTCAAGAGTTTAAGTCTTTACTTCAATCATCTTGTTTTATACAAAATCAACTAATTATATTTTTCCTATGGACCTTTATATTTTTCCTGTATTTATAGTCTGCTGATTGTACTTGCTGCTCTTCTCTGGTCTTCTGGATCCTCTGCAGTTTGTCAATTTTTTCCAGAATATTAGTGTCCTAAATAGGACAGAATATTTTACCTAAGAATAGTACTTACTAGTACTGAACACAGTAGAAAAATTGCTTAATGCAAAATAGAATTATTGAATGATTTGGCTGTTGGAAGGGACCTTAAAGATAAACTACTTTCCAGAGTTTGAATGAGAATGACGCCTTCATTCTAACAAGCATGACACAATGTCTAAAAGGAATGTTACAGCGTAGTACATTCTGGAGAGGTTTCTTCACTTCTTTCTTTGATCATCACCGTCTTCCTTGACATTTCACATGGTTTACCCTTTTATTTAGGATGTCTGTCACTTCTGTAGGCAATTAGATCCCACAGTCTTGTTTTTCCCCAGTGTGTCCCAAAATATCCCTGTTAAGGGATGAAACATTTCTTTTTTAAAACAATGTTGCTGTGCTGACTCATGTTCAGTTCATAGAAATCTTTCCCACAGATACTTTTTTCCCATTGCAGAGAGGAATAATATCTCTATTCAAATGGAAGGTGGTAATTCTAATCTCTGATGGTAGGCACCCAGTCCTTTATAAATGGAATTTCACATATAAAATGAATAACATAATGAAGAAGAGATGCAGATATCAAAGATCCTGAAAGTATGGTCTGAAAGAAATAAAGACATAAACATATTTCTTACAATGTAAATCGTGTCTTTCTGGGCTTTATCAGAAGCACAAGTTAAATCATTCTATGTATTTACCAAATCTTTTTAGAGCAAGTCTTGCCCGTGGCAATCAGTACTCAAATAATGAGAAGTTTGTCTTAGCTGGTGTATTAGAGGCAATGATATTCTGATCATAAAAGGTGGGATCCATTGTAAGTTGCTCTAGACACGTAGACGTGTCCTCATGGTTCCTGTAATACTCAACAGGGAGAAAATACTATCTTGAGGGCTTAGTTCACCACCCTGTGAGATTGCTAAGTAAATCTTCATGAATAATTTCAAAGATATTTATCTTTTTCTTTGCTGACTGAAGAGGGGATTTAGATCTCTAGCATAAACCATGTGTCGACTTCAAATGCTTAAGGTCAGTTGAGGTAAATCCCCATGTGGTTTTGAAATCGTTGTTTACAAAACATCCATGAAGCCAGAGTAACTATAGCATAAACATTTAAATTGTGATGAAGCTTATATTAATTTTTTGTAAGAGGGATCATGCATTTGTATGTATATAGTAATGTTTCATGCAAACAGATTCTCTAAACATTTTTGTTTACTGATAGCATTAAAGTGTAAACTTCCAAAGAATATGCCATGTAGTATGTGCCAGTTTGAGGATATTTTCAGTATCGTCTCTACATATTTGGGGAATATTCTTACTATGAAAGTTTTGAGTATTTGTTAACAAAATTCTCCACAACTAAAGAATATTTTTATATCCAGTTTTAAATTTGCGTTAGCTGATACTATTTTTTTCAGAAATTCATTGTGGTGAACAAGAAATTATGATGGATTTGAAAGAAACTGTTCTTCAAATATGCTTCTAACAATTAAAACAGCAATCAGGTTCATAAAAAAAAATTCAGATTAGTCAGTCAGGCTAATCTTGCAGCCAGGGCATGTTCATTCTAGAGAACTTCTTACACATTATGAGGAAGGAAAGAAATAAGAACTTGGACTCAAGAGAACTTTTGAAGAGGTGATAGTTGTTTACTATTGCTCCTGCCATGATGATATCTTTTATCTTCTTCAGCTGCTTTGCTTGCCAGTAAGGAGCGATTATGAAGGCTGTTTTATTTTAAGGGCTTACTGCGTACCCTGAAAGGTGCGAGGGTAAAAATTGCAGATAGAACCAGTACATTAGTCCTTCTGTAAATGCACTCTGTTCATTATCTTATGAGCATAATGAAATGGAAATCAGAGAAAATTAAATAAGTCATAGCTAAACATTTACTAGAGCCTGGATGTGAATCAGTATGTTTCATAATTCTATTTCTGACTAACACACCAACTCCTTCCTGTGATTCTGTTTAAAATGTCACCTGGGTTATAATTTTGACTGGATTTGTGCTGCCTCTTAAGCAGGACATGAAACAAATTGTGCACGTTTGGGTTTCTGTTGTTTAAAAAAGAGACTGAAAATATAATGTACCTTATTGCCATAGGAAATTAAGGAATTTTGTACCTGCTGGCTTCCTTTCATAATAATCTCTATTTCAATGTTTGTAACATATATAACTCTGGGAAATTTCTAAACTTCTTTCTGCCTTCCAGTTGAGATACAGCCTACGCTACCACTTGAAACACTTCTGAATCTGTCGGGCAGAATCAGTGGCTACATTTTTGCTCACCATTTTATTTCATTGTGGAGAGTTCATCTTGGATAAATATAGAAGTAAAACAAGTTGAAAGGCATGTTGAAGTTGCATATGAGACAGTTATGCGGGAATTTGTTGCAGTAATTTGTCCACTGTTTAATGATAAACAGTTACACACATCACTTCCGAAGCTATATATCTTGTTCTGGCCATTCAGTGTTGCATACAAGTCATCCCCCACCCCCACATTAATTCTGTCCAAAATCGAACAGTTACCTGATCCAAGAAGCAATGTACTTCTAATTTATCTGAATCGATTCAAGTCACAGGTCATGGATACATGCAATACTGCTTGTAGTTTTATTTGGGCTTTTTGTTTGCTTGGCATTTTAAGGATGGGCTGGGGGTTGGGAAGACTTTGCCTTGTCCTCAAGGCCTTGAGTTTTGAATTACTTTTGAGACATGTAAATGCTTCAGCAATTTTCCTGCTTGAAATAGGAGGCTCAATCTGAGACTCCAAGATGTCAGAAAAACTATGAGGTATTGCTTTCTGATTAATATTTTAGGTTAATAATCTAGTCAGCAGTGTAAGGCATATGAATGTGCATTGTGATTAAACTCTAATTCAATAGAATATTCCAGATATATTTTTTAAAAGGCCAGGGGAGCATGTCAATTAAAAAAAAGAGAATAGAATATATTCCATAATGTTCAAGTCTGTGTTGAGACCTTTGCGTGACTTAGATTCAGACAATGACTGAAGCATTATAATGTGCATTTAAATTACAATCTTTAGATACCCTTTGCTAAGTGAAATTAATTTTGCCACTTTCATATACAATGCATATGAAGAAGGACTGAGATTGAGATACAAAGTTCTGGCATGGTAGGTAGGGCATTAATTTAAATTGGTCAGTACTGGCATAAGCCTTTAATTCCTGGGAATTTAGGTACCTAGTCTAAAACAGCAAGGCAGTGTCTGTGCCTTCTCAAGATCCTAAAATTCAGCCTCAGATTTTTTTTAAAGTCCACCTTTCAAAAATGGAAGAAGGATGTGTAAAGGGGGAGTGAAGTAGTACAGCTTTTCTTTTTCAGTAGTGGCCTCTGCCCTGGAGGGGCTTCAGCTCACCTTTCCCCTGCCAGAGGAAATTTGTCACCCAGGACCATGCCATGACTGTGCTGCACAGGGTGTGCTGACGTGAAGGTTTCTTTTCTTCAGCAAAATTTAGCAATGTAATTTTAGGCACTGAGTCGACTGAGATACGTGCAGGCCTTTGTGAATCTCAGAAATGTTTAAATATTGTATTTAAAATTATTGAGGTGCCTGGTCTCCCATGTTCTTACTTGAAATTTTTCCCTCTCTGGGTACACAAGGAAACACAAAAATACACACATACAAATTGCTGTTAGTTTAAAAACAATTGCATTTTTTTACGCTGTTTCATTTTGATGTTCTTAGAAGTAATTAGTGTATTACCTTTAATCTGTAGGTATTAGAACCTTAGTATTTGAACCAATTTTTCAGATCTGTATGCATATAATGAACATCTACCGTTATAAATGCTATGTTGGAGTCAACTCCCATGTTATCTCTTCTGAGAGCCGGTTATATGTCAAAAACTAAAACTTGAAAAACTCTTAACAGATTTGTGTCAGATTGTCAGGTCATGCAAATCAGCCTGTTATCACTGAAATTAATGGAGCTGTACTGATTCATACAAGCTGTAAATTTGGCTTATTGCTTCCAGGTATATCAACGATATCGTTAATTGTGTCCACAAATGCTCACTTCCTCTTGTCCAAATTGCTGATGCAGTAGGTAGTGCTCTTTGAACTATATTCTTGAAAATGAATTTCCTTTTGAATTTGCTGAATGTTCTCTTTAAATTACATTTAAAGTCAGAAAGCCATTGGTAAAATATTGTAAGTTACGTGCACTGTTGAGATCCCTACTAGCTAGAAAAGGTTAGTGCTGCCACTAATTAGAGCAAAAGAGATCCTTTTGTCCTCTTGGTTCAAGAAAACTAAATTCTGTCCGAAGAACCTTTCAAATGATAGTTCCTTCAGTTGCTTTCCCTTGTTTCATCCAGGAGTTACCTGAAAGAGGTGATCATGTTAAATATTATGAAAAAAATTATCTGAATATTACTAGCACTTAAAGAAATTGTCCTATAGTTTGTTCAAAACTTGTTTTTACTTTGTTTCTCTATTAGAAATAAGAATATTTTCCTAATAAATGTAACATACTAGGGAAAAAAGAAATCTTAAAATATTTTATAATATTTTATATACAATATTTTTAACAGAAGGGATTTAATTTTAGGTATAGCTGGGTTTGGATACATTTGTGTTGAAATAGCTACAGGAAGTGGCTGAAAAATGAGAAATTCCAACAGTTTTTGTCTTTGCAGTACCGGAACGTAATTGAAGATATCTATTCCTTTCACTTGGTGTATTTTCAGATGATGAAGAAAACACATTTAAGACTGATATATTATCTTGCTTTTATTCCTGTTGAAAGCTGCATAGATTTTCTATTTAAATATTTCATTTACTGCAAAAAATTGCCTTTTTAATCCCCATACTTAGAAAAGCATTGTAGAGCTTTGTTTGAAACTATATATTATCTTGTAATGTGGTAATGCCATATATAATTAATCAAATTCACTAAAAAAAAAAGCCACATTCAAATTGTATGGTTCGGGATAGAATTTAAAAAAAAATTGTAATCTAAATAGTAGTCTTCAGTAATATATAAAATATGATTAGAAAGTCTTAAGGAAATCAGCCCTTTTTTTCCTGGCAATTTTAAAATCCTGCTGCTGAAAGAATGTTTATTTTGGAAAAGCAAATTGGTTTTTTTTATTCAGTAAATATATTGTGACTAAGGACTAAATGTTGCTAGATTTAATTATTCAGCGTACCTGTAATGGTTAAAAGCAGAATTTCAGATAAATATTTTTATATTCTGTGAAATGATTTGGAAATCAGGATCATTGTTACCACAGCCTTGGATAGATTCTGGTATTGTAATCTCTGTCAAGAAACTCTTTTGACATATGCAAAACAGCTGCTGCTTATTTACAGAGAAGAAAAGGGCCGTGTGAAGGCTGTGTGAGGTACTGTGCTGGGTATACTGTGTGTAATTTGAAGACAGCAAGTAAGGAATTGTTGGAGAAGGATGGAGCCTTAGCTCCTTTTCAGCTGTGAGTCTCTGTTCGGGATGATGTGATGCTTCCAGATGTGACAATATATAACATATGCCTCTTCTGTGTTAACTTTGATGGACTCCAGGCTTAAACAGGTATTAAAATTAGAAATTAGCTTGCATCTACTCTGTAAATTTGTAATAGGAAAACCCAAACAACTTGAAACTCATGTGGTAGAGATGTCTTACATGAAAACCAGACAGATTAGTAAGCTTATTTTTTAATTGGTTCTGTCCTTGTAAACAATCAAATGAAAATTATAAATATATAAGAAACACTGCTTGCTTGCATAATAAAATAAATATAGTGTGAGTTTAATATCCCTACACAAAACTACAAACATTATTAACAAGCTAATCTCAGTAGTTTGTTACCATACTTGCTTAATAAGGGCTTGGTTTGCTGGCTTAATGAAAGCAAGTACGGAAACCAGTAAAAGATCATATTTCAAAAAAGCAGTTCTCCCTCTAACTGAATCACTATAAGGATTGCTTCTATACCTCTATACTGTGTAATTTACATGCATATGTAAATTATAGCTAATAATTACATAACTCTTAGTATACTTCCCATGCTTGTTAAGGGCTGGTTAACATAATTTTTATACTGCTGTACCATAAAGTTTTAGCACGTTTAAAATTAAATTTGCAGATGCATAAAAGGACACTGCTTGAATTTTTTATAGTGTAAACTGCTGTTAAAACATTATTATGCTTAGTTTGAAAACATTCCAAATCTAATATTTAACTTACCAGAAAAGTAATTGCTTTTGTTACTGCAGTAAGAGGCATGCATGCTTTTCCTTAAATTAAACTAGTAGATAATTATCTTAATTTTATGTGCAGCATAGAATAATTTTTCTGCTGTAGACAAAAGAACATTGTAATCAGGTTTCTCGAAGCCCTGCATGGTTTGTTTTATTTATCTCCTTTAACAGGAGCACTTAAAAGTCTTTGTGCTAACAACAAATACTTTAATACACTCACAGTATTGTAACAATGATTTTGTAAGAATAAAAGCTTTACAGGTTTTTTAAGGAGGTGCTAATATACTAGAATTATTGCAATAATTGGAAAAGATGCCTCCTTTTGATCATGCGAGCCTCTTAAAATCTGTAATAGCAGGAGAGGTCTTGAAGAACAACTGTAAATTGTTATGAGTTTTACATGTTTACTGATCTGCATCATTTGAAAGAAAAAATAGTGGACACCTGTGGAATAGGGGTGGAGGAAGGAGAAAGGATGCTATCTAGAGAAGACATGGTAGAGTCACTGAGTCCTTTCAGACAGGGAGATAGAGATGAATATGGAGCTTTTTGTTAGGGATGAGTGAGAATTATAAAGCATCAGAATCCTAATGTTCTCTGTTGTGTTGCTTAGCATGCTTTGGAGTGTATGTTTTAGCTCTCAGAATCATCTGGGTTTTACGAGTTTCCCTCAGAGTCAAAACTGAGAGGTTTAGAGGACTCTGGGAAGATGTGATGGATTTCTCTAGAGTGGTGTGTTTAGTTAAGGGTCTGAGATTGCTGAGCAGGGCATTGTGAGAGAATGATACACAAGGAATGTTAGTGGTGCCTGAGGGCTTTCTGTATCTTATAGCTTTCTTGGGGTGTTTCAAGAAGCACCTGCTTTTATAATGATGTATATGATAGCTTGCATGTTTTTCATGTGTAGCAGTTTGTATCCTTTCTCTTTGATGATGAGCAGAGTGGCTAATAATAGGATACTACTGTTGGTGTATTTGAGATGCAGTTTGATGTAGAAGTAGTGATTATTGAATCTACTCATAGTAATTTGAAGGAGTCCAGAAGATAAGAGTGTTATCTGTGTATTTTAATGTGAATAATGAGATTGTGCTGCATTTAGTGTTTCATTTGTAACTTGCCATGCTGTAGATCAATCAGTTTTGGCAGATAAGGTATTTGTGAGTCAGAATGGAATCAATTTGTGTTTAGGCAGGAAATCTGAGTATTAGAGTTGTTCTTACAGAAGGCAGACAATGATTTGTGTTTTGAATTGGCCAAGGTGGTAGTGGCTGCGGAAGAAATCTATTGCATTTCCCAGAAAACTAACTTCTTGAACAATTGCAGGCTAGATGGTTTTTCTAAATTCCACTGATTCTTCAGTGAGAGTATTCTCTAGCCTGTAGTATACATGTGGCAGGATTTTCTTCCTTTTGTTTTCTTTAATTTGCTTGGTCTGTGAGTGACAGAACAGATTGTATGCTATTTCTAGGAGGTGGTGAGGATGGGGTTTACTGTCATTGACAGCATTTTGAAGCAGGATGCAGAGCCTCTGTTAAGGCCTGGTGCCAGGTGGAGTTAATTGGTCATTACTGCAGCTTGTGGTTGTATAATATCACATATTTCTTTTGACTTCAGCAGAATTAATGATGAAGTCATGAGCAAATCCAGCCATCACCACAACTTTTCTCCCACTGAAAAAAATCTATAAAGTCCTTGGCAGTGGTTCTTAAATCAGCAGACAAAAGATGAGCTTAGAAGAAGTGGGATCAAATATGAAGATGGACTTGTGTATCTGAAAGATTAGTTGTTCATCTCTTCACATTATAAGATTCCAGCTGAGAGGGAAAGAAAATGTGAGACTGAGAAAAGTAAGTAATTCATGAGATTGATTTTATTTTCTTTCTTCATCCCTTTTCTTCCTGTGAAGAGGGATAACTTTTGAATTACATTTCAAAAAATTATAGTGGGAACTTTTACAAGCTGCGATACTTTAAATGGAAAGTATATACAGATTACTGAGAGCAAAATTGGCTGGTGACTACAGAATGAGGATTATAAAGGCACTTGAGAAAGAGCTGACATTAAACATACCTCTGCTTTTTACTGAAATAACTCCCCTTTGAGAAGCCTGTGCCTAGGTATCCCTGGTAGGTCAATTTTGGAGACACGAGACAGCTAGCCGTGGCAGCAAGTCTTCAGATGCCACTTTCCAGAGGTAAAGCATCTTAGAGTCACAGCAGTCAATACCCATCATGATTGCTCCTCCATAATGACTTCCGATATCTGCACTCTTAACTCTGACTGGTATTGACTATCAGGAGTTAGAGAGTGTAGAGCTAATGAACTGCTAGCCAGTGCTATGAAAACAGTCAAAGGTTCACACAATGCTTGGAGAAGGTTTAGCAGATTTTTATGTTTGAGGTATCATTTTAGCTGTGTTTTGGGTGAGACCAGGATGCGTGTGTTTATTTCTTTTTCAGTAGAAAGCAATTTTTCAGCATATGCAGAATCATGCAATGCTTACAGAATTTCAGAGGTGGCAGATTTATGAGAACCATGATGAGTGGGTCTTTACATGGATTTCTGCAGTGGCAAATGGAATTTTTCTGTGAGGGACAGCAGCAGCTATTCCTATCACTATTCCTCTGATCATTTGAAGAGTTGAATCATTCCCCTTTTCTGACCTATATAATCTGTTATTCCATTTGTGGATAGGAGGAAAGAACAGTTTAACTTGACATAATAAAAAGGAAATGTTTCTCTCAAAGACCTGAGTTTAGGAAGAGGTGTCCGGTAAGTAGGTTGAGTTGGCTGTTGAGGAATGTGTGTCTCCTGACAATTGCTTACTATGTTTTGCAAAACTTAGGGTAGAAAAATTGTAGTTACAGACATGAACAGAAGGTTTCAATCTCAGAACAACTGGAGGATATGATTTTAACATTACAGTTACTCAGGGGAACAGAACAAAGTTATGTATTACATTCCTTTAAGGCCAAGGTTAAGGCAGAACAGAGCCTCCCGCAGTAGTTCTTACTTGCCTTTATAATTTACACCTGAATGCAGGTCTGTGGGCATGTAATGGTTGCTTAATTTATATGTTTATTCAATATTAGGAAAAATACAGCTTTTTTTAAAGTCTCTGCATGAAACTGATAGGTTCCTAAATACCAAGTAGTTGGAAATGTTTTAGGAGGCAAACAGATGATGTTTTAACTATAAAACGTATCTCTTGAAAAAGAATAAAAAGAAAAAAAGATTCCTTTAGTAGGTGATCAGTGCAAAGAAACCTATGGAAATGCTATCTCCATATAAGTGATATAAATAAATGAACTGTAGCCATTCCATCTAAGAGACGCTTCTGTCTGTATTTGCTTCTTTGGGTCATATCTTTACTTGCTTCTTTGCTAGTCAGATAAACTAATTTCAAGGTTCTGATTTACAAAATCATACCAATTCACAAAGAATAATTACCCAGTAATCAGTTATAAGTAAAATAACAGGGATAACAGAATGTCTTGCAAGATGATGCTGAAATCCTAATTGTGTGTGAGCACGTTCACTGCAATGTGACATTGAATCAGTGACCTTGAAGCAGACAGGTGTTCTGGTAGTCAGCAGAGCTGCAGGGGTTGCTGACGGGAGGATCTGACAAGTGTGAAAGATTCGTTGCTGGTTGGGAATGTATTCCTCATTGTGTCATGGTTAAACAAATCTGATACCAAATTGTCCATTTCCTTGTCCCCAAATCCCCATTTCAAAGCAGTTTTCTTCATTCAAAGGCTAGATGATACATGAAAACTCATTTTTTTTATGGATGCATGTCTGTATGTTAAAAAGGCTGAAATGTGTAGGGGTAAAACTGCACCATAGGCACTCCCAGATAAAGACTTCAATAAGCCATAGTAATGAAACAATCCTGTTGCTTAACAAAATTGCATATTGCAAAATAATAAACCTAGTAGTGCATTCCACCAGCAAATAGGTCATATCAAAACATTTAGAACCACACGGGGGGGAAACCCCACTTTACAATACATTCGATAATTAAAAATAAAACCTTTTGATCATATAAATATTTTTAACCTTCACATTTTTATCCTTCTAAAATTAGGTCTTCATAACTGAGTAAATGTTTTGTTCTGTCTTTTCTGTTGTATTCAACAGAATATTTTTTATTCAGAAAAAAAAGCATGTTAACGTGTTATTTTCAGTATTTTCTTGAGAACCATTTTGATAGTGTCATGTTATTTGGATACCTATTTTACATCTAGAAAACTAGAGGATATTAAAGCCAAGATTATGCAAAGCATTTGCTGTCTCTGTATCTACATGTTAGTTAAAGTGTTGAATGGTAAAGAATTTTATTGTTTCTTATCTTGCTGCTATTTTCCAAAACTTGGTATTGAAGTTTTAACCTTCAAGCTGGCCTATGTATTGATAAACCTTCTTGTTCAGATTTGTGTGTGATTTATTCTGTGCCTTTTTTCTTCAGCTTGAGTTCTATGCATCATAAAGCCCTTATATTAACAAGAAGAAGATTTGCATTTGTTTCAACGAAATAATTATGACCAATATTTACTTCAATGAGAACTTCAAAAACTTTCTTTGTTCCTTCTTCCAATAATTTGTTTTCATTGCTGTCCATAAATGTTTTAAGAGGAAATATGTAAATGCCTTTTTTTTTTTTCCCCCTCCACTCTAGGTTATATGTCTTCTCACAGGCAAAATGCCTGGTATATATTATATAAATTATATTCCAAGCCATTCATGTACATTACTGCCCTGAAAGTATTATTTAATGCATAAAATACTTCTAAAGCAAAATTCAATAAATGTAGAATTCTCCGTGGAGTGGCAGTTGAAAACCTCATAAATTTAGATTACACAGTCATGTCAGTGAATTCAAATTAATGAAATGAATTCCCACACAAGCACTACAGTAATTTACATATTAATTTCTGCTAATTTTTTTATGGCTGTAACAGACTTGTCCTAGTCATATTCGATGAAATACAACAGATTGTGAAACAACAAACAGTGAGCAGTTGGGCATGATTTATCTGTTGTTCCATTGGATCTTCATTTTCCCAGGAAAATGCTCTGTCTACATTATTAATGTCTGACAATTTTCTTGCATTCATGCCCTGAAGCAGAATATGTCTGTTAATTTTGTGTTAACGGCTGCTCTCTTAACAAATAGTATTTGTTTTTCATATTATGACAATACCAATAAATAGAAAATAAAGCTAGCTTTGTGGAGTTGGGTTCTAAATGTGAAACACAGTTCTATGTGTACAACATGTATTTATTTTAGATATTTTAGATATATTTTAGATATTTAGATATATTTTAGATATATTTTAGATATTTAGTTACAGAAATGTTAATGTTTTTCACTGGATTTCATATGTTTTCATTCTATACCATCATGCCTACTTTTATGTTGAACGTTTTCTTTTTTTTTCTTTTTTTTTAATTAGTTCCTACAAATGTGGGCAAAGTACATGCTGTTGCAGGAAGTCCTAGGAAGGTGCTTCTTTCCAGAAAACAGCCTGTGCCAGGGCAGTTGGAGTAACCTCCAGAACTCAGGTTTCTTATTACAAGGTTTTCTTGCATTCATTGTCTTAGCCTGCCCTCTGATTGAGTGCAGTATAGAGCAGAATACAGTGTGGGTGAAGGGAATACTTTTTTTTGGAAGTTCTAGCACTACACTAGCTATCTGGTGGGTAAAGTCACATACAAGGTCTCTAGAAAATCTCAAATACTTCAAAATCTCAAAAAATAGGTTGAGAAACTAACACATGCTGTTAATTTAAATGATACCTAAACATCAGATAATTTTGAAATAAATTCTTTCCTTCTGATAATCTAAGGATTATTAGCATTATATAACTAATCAAATACATAATGGCATGTATTCCTAGATTCTAGAAAATAAATGTCCTGCTTGTATAGAGTTGGGAGCTTTTGTGGGAGAAACAGTCCATAAAATGTCTGAAGTTGACAGGCTAAGTAGGGATAGTGAGAATGTGTTTTGAATTGATATTTTCAAGGGAGAACCTACAATGCCTGTATCTCTATACTTGAATACAAAATATCATGCTCTTTTTTTTTTTCTTTTCTTACTTTTAATTTTGGCAATAAACGTCTCCCTGTGGAATCTCGGAAGACTTAATTTTTCTTTTTACTACATATCATTTGCATTATTCTGTGCCTTATTTTATCAGTGACTTTGACTTTAGAACTTCAAAAAGAAATATCAGACAATTTTAATATCTAGATCAAAATAAAAGTAAACGAAAAGCTAAACTTTTTGCAAGTTTTTAGGCGAGGGAGTGTGTTAGACAAACTTCGGTGTGACTATATAATAATGCTGTAATACTGATACAAACCAAAGTGGTTTCATGAAGTTACGAAATGTAGTGCTTCAGGATATGTTTTAGGGACGAAGGACATCTAGCTATGGTCTACTCCAGCCACTACCTTTGATAATTATGTACAGGTGTTACCCATTCCTGGCTATGTGACTGCATAGTCTCAGCTTCAGATAGGTGTTTGCAGTGCCAGCCCAAGCTTATTTGAGTGGGATGGTTGTTAGCTGATTGTCATACCTTTCACTAGCTCCAATTGCTTACACATCTAAGCATTTTTAGCAGTTTCCAAGCTAAATAAAATCTTGGTTCAGTGCCACCTGTACATTAAGATGTAAATTAGACAAATTTTAGGTGATAAAACATTTCCAAGTTAGATTTCTTTTTCTTTCTGGATAGATAAAATGAAACAATGAAATGGCTTTTCCCACATTTTTCTGGCTACTTTGACTTCATGATAATAAATTCCTGTCTTAGTTTCATAGCTCAGTCTCTGCCCAGCCTTGTATTTTTCAGATCTTGGACCTGTCCCATGGCAGGTAACACACATCCCTAAACGCTTCTGCATCATCTTCACTACAACTGTTACAGATCGAGTGAGAGCTTTAGACAAGCCCTGCCTTAGGCTCAGATTTTTGGCAGCAGCTCTACTCAGGTGACCTGCACCTAAATCGCTCTGGCTCACAAGTTCTCAAGAATGGCAGATCAGGTCTATTATAAAATGAGTTATTTCTTGAATTGACAGGAGATTATCAGACAAAAGACCTTTAACAGCGTTACTTACTACACAGGATAAAACAAAAGAACTACTAGTAGATTACATAAAACAGTGCGCAACATAAAGGTACCTATATTATAGCTAGCAAAGAAGTAGTATAGATTAGGAGTCAATGTAATTTACCACCAAATTGATGATGGGGTTCACAGAGTCCTTTCACTCAACCCTCAAGAAAGTAACCACAAAAGTCAGTGTCCTGACTTTGAGGAAAAGACCCCACGCATTTCCAGAGAATGTGCAGAAGGCTTTTGCTTTGTGAAAGTTTGGTGTAGTTTTTATAGTTCATAAAGTGAAGTGTCTGTCAGTCAGAAATTCTTGCTTATCTTCCTACAATCTCGCTTTCAAGGCAAGATGTTTATTGTCAGCTGGGAATGTCACCTCCATGGTGCTGAAATAACTCACTACCAGGCAAGCTGTCCTGATGGAATTATTTCACCAATTAGCAAATTCATGTGAGGGAGAAGATGCCCTGAGCTATTGCACCAGCTGATAGGCAGAATGGATAAGCCCTCCTGTGACAGGGGGAACGTCCTGCTACATTAACATGTGCTCATACAAGTCTGATCCTCATGTCTTTGTAATGGCTGCATTTCCTTGGTTTTGGAAATGAAGAATCAGAATCTCTTTATATATTCCTGTGTATTTTTATCAGAGTGGAATGTTTTTAGAGTATCTTCTGAACACTTAGAATGATTCACTGCTAGGAACAGTGGCAAAGGGAACAGGAAGCAAAATCCTGTGACAATACACCTACAAATGCCTTTCCTTCAGCATGCTTGTTTTCAGGGTGTGCTAGATTCGTGGTGTGGTGAGGACTGTAGCATCCTAATATGGCTGTAATCTTATAATAGTATTTGAATTATTGCAGCCTTTATAAAAAAAGATTATTAAAGAAATGTTATGTACAGAACTATTTGAAATGGTCTTTGAAATGACTGTAATGACTAGGGAAAGTAAGATAAAATTCAGAGTTTGTACTTCTATATTTTCCTTTGTACTGCACATAGCTTGAATTTTAAATTTTTTTTTTTTTCTTTCCAAGTGTGCTTTCTTTATCATTTTGGTATTTTTTTCATGGACATACAGAACTGACCTTTTTCCAAAGCGACATTAACCAAGAGTACAGGAATGACTATGCTGTCTCACAGCAAGGTCTGCTTAGCTCAGCAACCCCTTCTCATAAGTATTATCTAGTCTTTGTGTTGTGCTCTTTCCATTACTACAGGCAGATAATATCTTCTTGTGTAAAAATTACATTATATGGTCAGACACAAACTGTGCCAAAATATGTATTTACAGCTGTAAAATGATTTATCCATACTGGTTGATTCTATATCAGCCACTTGGTAACTTCTCCTCATTTTTCCAGATGACATCAGTATGAAGCTGTGTAAACAGATAAATAAATTGAGTAAGATTACTTGTCCACAGAAGGCTGAATTGTCTGAATTAATCAAACTTGATAGGACCTCGTGCATACAGAAGTTTCAAGTTTTTGGGGAAAAAGTTAAGGTCAAATTTAAGTAAAATAGACTAGATGGAAATAAATAAGTCACAAATGCTTTTGCTAATACACAGAACAAGTTTTGAAGGACATATTTTTCTTACTGCATTATAAGTGGATTCTGAGGAAAAGATTTCAGTAATGAAAGGTCACTTCCAACCAAAATCATTCAAGTTCTCTGAATTGTTGTGCATTTCTCCATGCAAATATGTATTTTGCATCTCTTATGAGATTTAACAGAACTCTTGCAGCAAAGAGAAAATGCCTCGTGTAGTACGGATTATATGTGTTAGCAGTATCATAAATAGTAAATCAAATAATAGTAATAACATTTTACAGACTTCTGGCTAAGTGGTGGAGAGAATTGCTAAATGACCTGTTGTTTTTAAAACATTCCTTAGGAATATAATTTGTATTATGAAATGATAAAACTTACTTGTTGACCTTGTCAATAGTTAAATAACAAATCTGTATTTAATAATAGATTTTCTTAAGATTCAGGTTTTCAATTTGTACATGGAGTAAAAGAAGAAACCACCTCATTTACGAGGTAATAGTAAAAAAAATGTTTTGAAAGAATTGTTTTAGTTGCTCCAAAGAACAATTTCCTTAATCTGTCCATTCTTATGTTCATTCAACCCATGTTGTTGAATAAGTGAGCAAGAAATAGGACCTTAGGGATCTGTAATGTTGGTCTTCCCTTGGATGTTGTAACCCAGAAACAGGTTGTTTTATGGGATGTTTAGAATTCTTTGAACCTGAATACCAGTGAAGTGTGTGGATAGTTGTTTTGACTATCAAAGTTACTCTGGTGATCTTAATATGAGATATGAAAATCTTTCTTTATAGATTCTCAGAAACAATTAAAGGAGTTTTAACTACTGGAGGTATTCCTGCAGCTGTGCAATTTTTTCACAACATATATTTGTACAAAGATTAGTTTAGATGTACAGAGTTGTCAGTAAACAGAGAACATAATTTTATACAAATGTATTATTTAAAAAATGTTAATACATCCTTTAAATTAGTGCTTTCTAGTGTAATGTTTTGCTAGCTAATCTAATATGAATATTTCCTATTTGTTACTTGCAAGTTTTACCTAATGGCTTTTTCTTTGGATGCATAAACTAAGCTTTTCAAAGTGGAGCTGCAGCTGAAAAATCTAAATAGTGCTTATATCTTTCTGACAACTAAATGTAGCATTTCATTATCTGGGGTTTTTTTCCTCAAAAATAGACACAAGGAGGCAGAGAATGGGGGAAGAGGGGAAGGGGCATAAGAAATAGAGAAAAAGAGAGTGAGAGAAAGAGACCAGAAATCATGAAGTCTTAAAAATGCTTCAAAATCTTAGTGTTACCTTTTTTTTTTCCCCTGGATTTTTTTAGGTTTTTTTTTTAAGATCTGTACAGTGGTTTTCTGTGCAGTGTACATAGTACCTCTAAATCAGTGCATCTGTACGTTTGTTATAATTTTCTGAGGTTTTTTTTTTCCCTTTTTTTTTCTGCATAGGAACTGGAACTAGAGTAAAATCTTTCATTTCTTTCAGTCCAGCACTGATCAACTGGATTTATAGCCCGTAGCTCACAGAACATTTTCTCATAGGATCCCTCTGTGGCATCAGGCTTGTTATTTGCCATGTCACGGACAAAACTCTTTTCCTTCACTTGCTTGTATTTATGAATCTTTTCCTTTTGTCTGTGGAAAAGGTAGAAGAGAGAAGGTAGAGCAATATCTTCTCCTCTCCTCTTATTCTTTGGATAACGCCTGAGAGACAGAAGTCTCTAGGGAAGTAAAAGCTAAGAAGATAAACTATTTCTTCCAAGTTCATTCTTATCTATAATATGTATTCTGGGGTGGGTTTGGTACTGGATGAACAATGGAAATGTGGACCAGGACAAATGGGCCCTGACATGATACACTAGACCTCCCAGTAAAGCCCACGTTCTCAGAAAGTTTAAAGTGTGAGTAGGGAGATCAGATAAGAGGCAGCATATAAATGTTGCTTTGTATGGATCAAGGAAAATGGAACTATTGGTATGGAAGTCAGCTCCTGCAAAGGCTATTCTGCCGCCTGAGGCAAAATTCTATTTGAAGCTTTCAAGTTGTACATAGTTTGTGAAGTGTATTTTCCTTTTTAATCTTAATGCAACATTGTAAAAGTACATACTCTTGTTTTTGGAAGAGTCAGTACCATTTTGTGCACTTTCAGATCTGTCAGCATTCATTTTACAAACTGTTTTACTGATGCTAAAAATTCTTCATCCTCTTTACTAATTTACTCAAATGTTAAAAGCAAGCACTGATGTGCAATTATGATAGCAAATAATAACCAACTTCTGGATTAGGAACAAGACTTGACATGTACCATTGATGTGCCTGGTGAGCTATAGTGAGACAGATGGGGGAAAGAAGACCCTCCTGTGCTTATTATGAATTTTGTTGCTTTGAAGCATTAAGTACAGGTTCTAACACATCACATGAGTTAGTAGGTTGCATTTATTTTATATACGGTTGGCTAGGGCAGCACATCACAACACCTGAACTTCAGCACAAAAGCCTGTCTGTGATCATTAGTTTAATTCTCACTTGGTAGTAATTTGCTGTCCCAGATAGCAAGAAAACATTTCTGAAACATTACGAAATGTGCTGCTCTGAAGCTGCAATATCTGTAAAAAGCTTTTACAATTAAAATAGCAGCACCCTCTAGTGTGGATTCAGTTATGCTGGTTAAAATCCTTCACATAAGTGTAGGTTTTTAAAGGGACAATAAATCCCTATAACACGAAGAATTTTATACTGGCAAAAATATGTTGAAAGTAGAGGTTGTACTGTAGAAATGTGGCTCTGCTGAGAGAGATGTACAAACACCTCGTGGGTAGTCACATCTCAAACATACAAATCTATCTGGAAAGTTTGTCCTTGTCTTTGCCCTTCTGGAGATGCTAAACTCTAGGTCAGAGAAAAAATAAGCGATTGATTTGAATAATTTTAAAGTTAAGCAATTGCATTAAGACTTAATGCAGAATGACACCATATTATGATAGAATTGAAATGCTTTTTACTTTATTTACCATGATTGTTTCTCATAAAAACTAATTTATTTTTCAAAAGGTTAAGGAAGGATGAAAAATTGGCTTGCACTTTCCTGTGTCATTAAGCTGCACTTCCAAACCAAAGAACATATGGACATTTATGAGAACTGATGGAGATCTGAAAGTAGTGCTGACAATTAGTGCTTCAATAAATGTTCATCCAACTGAATTCAGCAGGAAGGCCCATTCATTAAAAAATATTTTGTGGTATTTAAAGTTGATTGCAAAGCTTTTGAGTAAAAAATTTTGTATGTTTTGAATATATTGTTCTCCTACAGTTGTGAGGTAATACTCAAAGCCTATCAGCTGGTTGAGGAATTGATCTAATTAATTATGCATATCTTGTGTACCATCATGTTTATTTCCAACTTCTGTAATCCAAGTCTTCTTTAAATACAATAACAAAATCAACAATTGTTCTTCTTCTGACCTCATCTAAACCTCTTTTTTAGCTTCTCAACCTTGTAAGTGATCCTCTTATATTCTTTCTTATGAGCTCCTGTGAACTTTACAAGCTCTGATTTAAATCCTCTGCTGGTGCCCAAAATGTCCATGATGTTTTCAGGAAGAATTATGCCATTTGAATCTCCTCCTTGCTCCCAATATTATAACATTTTTTGTAGTTTATGTTTCTTGGAATTTTAAAAGGTTGGTTGTTTTTTTTTTGTTCTTGAGCCACAGAATGCAAGATTTGGACACTCAGAGAAAATTATTTCTGAATTTTATTTTTACCCTTTTCAAAATGTTGACTTCTTTCCCTTAACTTTTTTTGGAAGTTTAATATTTATGGTTTTTTTGATGGAGGTGTTAATTCTGTAATTTTGGTAGGTACTGTTTTATTAGACATATGTATATTAGATTTGTCTATATAGTCAGTGAATGTTACAACTTGAAAATATATTTTTTTTATCTTTTCCTTGAAAATTTTTGGGGTTAAATTTAAGACAATCTCATAAATAACCTTGGAGTTACAATCTAGGATTATTTGCAGCCAGAACTAGAATCAGCTGTAAAATTAACAATGCACCCATTTAAAATCAGTTAATTTGCAGCTAAAACTAGAATCAGCTGTAAAATTAACAATGCACCCATTATAATCAGTTAACTCAGGCATAATGAGCCCAGTTTGGGATTTCTGACTTGCTTTTCAAACGTGTGTTTAGAGAAGAGTGAGGGACTTTAGGTTGGATGTTAGGGAGAAAAAACAACAACATGTGAGACAACCACTTTTGACAGTAAAGTAAAAGCACTGGTTTATATTGCCTAAGGAAGTTGTAGATCTTCAGACTTCGGTGGTGCATAAGAAGAGACCTGAAAGCATCTGTCAAGAATACTGGAGGTAAAGATGCACCTACTGTGCAGCATAAGGACAAGTTTGCAGACCTCTGATTCTGTTTAAGAATTAGGCTTTCTCTGAAATGATGTCCCATAATCCTTACAAAACAATTTGCAGAAATTAAGGATATATGTCTTAAGAATACTTTCTAGTATTATTGAAGAACTTATATTGACTTTGTAAAATTCTTTTATGAAATTATAATATGATGTATGGTGTTAATGATGTTCTTTTCTAATGAATACTGAGTAATTCTCTCTTTTTTTGGAATGATATTACAAGAAGATTTGTTGGGAGAAATCAGAAGTAGTTCACTCATTCTCCATGCTGATGATTCATAATATTGGGTTTTTTTGCATGGAGGAGATGATCAAGACAGTGTTTCAAACTCTTTTCATATGTTCTTTAACAAACACTTCGCTTTTCTTTGTAGTTTAACATCAAATTTTATCTTTCTTGCCTCTAGTGTTTAATTTGCTATAATGTTTGTTAGAATTCCATGTGTTGGAGTTTAGCTTGGGGAAAAGGAGTTTATAACTAAAGTTTCAGTCTCTTAGAATTTATATACATGAGTAATGAAATACTAAAAAAAAAAGGATTTCTTAAAAACTTATTTTTTCTCTCAAAGGATCCGATTGTATGAAAAAAATATTTGAAACAGTTAACTGCAGAAACTTCAGACTGCTTCCAATGAAAAGTGCAGCATTCTGAAATGGTACCTCTGAGCCCTGTTACAGTCTTTCATTTTTGGCCAAATAGGAGAAAGTAAACTCGAAGAACATTGGTTATGTAAGAGATGAGGAGAGAATTTTGATTTTTACTGCTTTTTTTCTCTTGCTTTTTCTACTAAAATTTTATCTGCTATATAGAGATTTTGCCAGGAGTTCTGGTGTTAAAAATCTGCAGAACTCCAGAATGCTCTAGGCAATGTTTCTGCCAAAAACATAATTAGATTCTGGAAAAATATATCTTCAAATAGAAAGAGAGTATAAATATAGAAAAGTTGACATTTGGATGCTAAAATTCAGATTCAGACATTTGGACTTAAATTCAGATTTACAGAATTTTTGACCTATAATTCATTGGCTTTCCTTTTGTCTAAATTTGGAAGAGTATTCTGATTAATGTAAAACAGCGGTCAAAAATTTTGAACCTAAATGTAAATAATTTTTCTGTCTCCAGAGAGGACATTGACCATCCTATGACATATGTTTCAGGTTTGTTTGGTTTTTTTTAATATGAGGTTTTGGAGTTCCAGCAGTGCTACATTAAGTCTTATAAAACATCATACATAAGTGATTCACCTCTGTGTAAGTTGCTCTTTGTGAGAAGCAATTTTTTTAATGTGATCCCTTTTAGATGGTGACCTTAGAAAGCAGATATCAAGTCTGCATGCTGCCCTACACCAACTGAATGATTAAGATGCTGTGAAAATTTAAGAATTTTTTTTGTAGTCAATAGCCAGAATAGGTGTGTCTGGGTATAAGACCTTGAAGTTGATTTTTGCTATTACTTTACAATCTTAATTTTAAAAGTTATGGAAATATTTTATTCAGCAAATAAAACAGAAACATTTCAGAGTGACGTGTTTCCTCAGTGTTTTAAGCTGTAAGAATTTATATTTATCTTTAAGATTTTAAAACATTGTTTCATTTTGAGTCTTTGGTGTCTGAGGATGGATATGGACTTCCCCAGTGAAATAAATAGAGCTTATTTTTACATGCTCTTCTTCTGTAAGCTATACTTTTTTCTGTTTCCTCCAGGAAAGAAATTCTCCCTCTAGTGAATCTGGGTCTCTGATTTCACTTGGAATTTTCTTTGCTATTCCTTAAATTAGAGAGTAAGTCATTTTATAATCAACATTTCCAATGCAGTTTTTCAGCTATTTTTTTTTTATTTTAAAGGTTACTTTGTTGAAAAGTGCTTTTAATCTTTTCATTTTTACTAATTCAAAATATGAGATCTTTTTCTTGACCTATCCTGGTGAAATTTAGAATTCAAGGAGTTCTCTCTTAGTTTTCTGCAGGAAAATATACAGTTAGTAAGACCACTTCAGCCAATACCTTTCCATTATTACAAGCTGTCACACCATATAATATTTTTTATAACTTTGTGTACCCAGTGCTTTAATTGGAAGATTCTTTCAGCATATCTTATTGCAAGATCAGATACTAACATTTGAGCCAGAATTTATTAATGATCAATTGAATATTATACATACATGCATATAGTGTGTTTATATTTTTATATTTATTTATATAAATTCTGCTGTTACTACTGTCTTTCACCTGAAATAGTTCTTCATTCTTTGTGTATGCCTTCTTAGTACATTTTAACATGCAGTGAAATCCTTCCCACTCTTCGTTTGATGAGAACCACAGGTCTTACAATTAACATATAAGACTAACAATGTGATGCGTTGTTGCGCTTTTGTTTTCCTAAATATAGAAGTGATAGGACAGTGAGCAGTTGTTAGCAGTATAGAAGCATCATTCCAGTTTCCTGAGATTAATGCCAATCTCAAATTTGGTTGAAGTCTGTAAAAATAAAAGATGTCTTTGTCTCCTCCCAGAGAAGAATCTGACTTTGTTTATATTCTTTTGAGAAATAGTGGGGAGAAAATTAAAGGTATGCACCTATATAATAACCAGGAATTGCTGGTTTTTACTTCTTAAAAGGAGATAGTTGCAATGAAAACTTCATTGAAGAGTTACTTTCCACTTCTTGTCTTGAGCTCAGTCATACCCAGATTTCTGCCTGACAGCTAAATCTGCATTTAGCCAGCTGCTTTGTCACATGAGCTGTGGGGTTTTTAATTTACTGGAAAACTAAAGGCACAGGAAGGTGCTGTGTTAATCTGGTCCCACTGGATTCAGTAACTTGTTAGGCTTTTTCTGCAATACGGTATTTAGTTTCAGTCTACATTTCCAAAATTATACTAATAGCAAAATTTAGTACCTGTTACTTAAAGCATGTTCATAAAATAGTTAAGACTGAACTATAAGAGCTTGTTGTTGTCAAATATTTCAAGTGACTTTTTATATGCAGCATGTGTTTTGCAGAAATACTGAAATACCGAAATAGCCATGCTAATCACGTAGATATCAAAGTAAGAAATGCCCTTGTAAGTGGGGAAACACCTTAAGCTGCCTTTGTGGTAGTTTGGATAAGAAGAATATAATTTACAGTAACTAGTGCCCAAATTCATTGAAGTTGGTAGAAGAGAGAAATTCACTATGAAAATGTCTCCAGGGTGGTAGGCAGCCTTTTCCTTTGCACCTTTTTGCTATCTGAAAAAAAACTTTGTCATTTCAAGAATGATAATGAGCAGCAAACTGCAATATCCTCCATGTATTTACATCCCTCATCTCCATGTAGGTAGATAACAACGTGACACTTTATCTTGCCCGTTTCAAAATATCAAGCCCTTTACACAGATTTAACTTCATGCTTTTCTATTAGGTCAATATTTGAAGATTTTTCAAAACCAGGACTATATGATTGCTTGTTTATTACTTTTATTGATGCTTTTGTAATTGGTATAGTGATTTGAAATAGGGAAGCATTTTGAAATGGGAAAATAACCTGTACATTAATTCAGATCTTTCTTCTTAATTTAAAATACAATTCTATGAAATAGCTGTGATCATTCCTAGTGGATTTCTGTGTTCTGTAGCCTAATAAGATAAAGGCTATATTTCTTCTGCAGTTGCTTTCTCTTCATTTGAAATGAAGTACTGTCTCTTAAAGTCAGAAGCCAATAGGGAATTTTCTAGGATGACCTGCAGAAGTTCTGTTTTTAAACTGTATGTCTTTTTCTTTTCTGGGAGAATTGATTGCCATAATAAAATTTTTCTTGAAAGGCAATAATTTTTGAGCAATTTATCATAATAAACAATTACACAGCAAATTAGATACACAGTCAAGAACTAAGTTCCTTTACTTGTAATTAAAATGGAAAAGTCCACTCATTTGCTCCCTGGCGAGTAGAACTCCTTATGTAATAAGTGCTACTTAAGAAATAACTCCTTTTTCTTATGTAATAATTTTTTTTTCTTGCAAAGGATATCTACTAAATGGGTGCTGATTTAACAGCTGATGTGACCGTTTTCTCTGCCAAGGTATTTTGAAATGGTGAAATTAAACCATAATTTAAAATATTATAAATGTAACTACGACTATGGCAATGTACTTTTAAAAGGTAACACTAAATATGTTGTCTTTATCAAATTACTTTCATCAGCTTAACTTTTCTCGTGTACAGTCTTAAGTGAGCTCTATGATCTGAATCAACAAGTTATTTTTAGAAATGCTTGATCATCACACGTCCCTCCGTTCACTAGTGAATAGATTAGGCTTTTGCTTCATGAGGTGTTTCCACTGCATATTTATCTTGCTATGCATATTTTCACTTTTATTTAAAATGTCACACCGTTACATAACAAAGATGTTACTTGCAATGTGAGTGCTATATTTGCTCCATATTCATAGACAGGGGATGAGAACAGTTCCCAGAATTAGGGAAAATTATAAGACAAGTTGCCAAAAAGCGTATTTTTTAGTTCTTAGGGATTTTCTTTGTTTTGATTCTGATTTGATTTTGATCAAAACCAGACAATAAAACAACAACCACAACAAAATTCAAAAAACTGTTACCACTTCGCATCTTGTGCTTTTAGAGCACATGAATAAAAATTTAAATTTATTGATTTACTGAAGTCTTAAATGCAACATTGAATATGGTTCACCACTGCTGCATTTAATCATTCATGAAAACAGGAGATGAAACAAAGTTAAAAAACAACACACATATGACCAAAACAAATGTTTTACAACCAAAAGTAGTTACACAAAAAAACTTTGGAGTCAAGCACATTATTTTCAAGAACAAGTTTATTTTTAACATTATTAATTAACTGTAATCTGGGATCACGTTATTTTAAAATAAGTTACAATAATTTTATAGTCATGAAGAAGGAGTGATTTTAGCTTTTGACAACAATATGAAAGAAGACGTGTCCACAATAAGATAGAGACAGTAAAAAAATAGGGATAGTTGGCAAGTAGTAATTATGTTGTTCTTACTCTTTTACAACAACAGATAAAACCGCAGTATTGTGACTTGCTCAGTGTGGGACTAAATTCTCAAAAGTAGGATGCTTTTGGCCATATATGACCGAAGGTCTCAGTTTAAAAAGTGAAATTACTTTTTAATCTTACCATTTCATTCACTCTTATCCATAAACCTAGATCTTGCTACATGCTTGGGAAACCTTCTAATTTGTTAATTTAATTATTACACTTCTGCAGTGCTTCTCAGTAGTAAAAGATATGCACATATTTCACAAGCTACAACAATTCTATTCATCTCAGAGGAGCTATTGTATTGTATAATTAATACTGGCATAATCAGAGTAAGAGTTTCTTTTTTATGTCACTAGAGCCCATTCCTTCTCTACATGCTATAAAGGGACATGACTGCTTACAGAAACCAGGTCTGTAAAATAGTTCTGTTAGATTTTACTCCTCTATTTGCTTGGTGCTAGAGCTAAGCACCCATCGTGTTTTTTATAGTTAAATGCACACTTTCGTATAATAAATGAGAAAAACTACAGGGATTCAAAATATATGAAATTACAAAATCATTGTATTATAAATGAAACTTTTGAAACGGTAAATTATACTGAGTGATAAAGTGCCATGAGTATATTGTATCTGAAAAACATATTGCCTCAGACAAATTTTAACTGATTTTCTTTTTTTTCTTCTCTGCCTGCAAAATACTTCCTACCAGTTTCTTTATTTCAGTTGCTTAGTTTCCATTTTGTTTTGTAACTTTTTTTTAGCAAAAACAAGCAGCCTTTAGTACTAGCTCTTCTGAATGCCATAATTTTCTTGGCATTCATTTTCAAGGTTAGCATTTATTTATTAATCCTAATGTTCCGTATCTTCCCTCCTACTCAATTGTACACACCTTTCGCAGTCTGTCTGCAAAGCATTTTTATTCTGTACTTTCAAATCCTTTCTGTAAATTTTATGATGCATGTAAATTTACTAAATTCTCACATGTGGGTATAAATTTTAGGTCCATTTGTGCATCTGAATTGACATGCCTTTGTATCCTTTCCTTCATTATGAACACTGTCTGTTATAAGGCTAGCAGTTTTTAGGTGGTTTTCAGCCAGTAAAATATCAGGTATACCAATGATATTTAAAAAAATAACTATTTCGTATGCCTTTGTGGTGAAGTGGCAAAAGGTTTTCTATGCCTACCATGATTTTTTAAAAAGGCAACAAAGGGACCAATTTTTCCTAATCTTCAGTCTTTGTTTAACAAGGGAGTACTTTTCATTCCTTCTAAGCAACAGCCAGGAAACACATTCAGATGTGTGCCACTAGTTTGTCAAAATTTCCAAAACTAAGCTCTTCTTCAGAACTATGCTCCCTTGTTTTGATCTTTTTTCCATATCAGTAAGGCAGGACTTACAGAGAGTGGTAGTGACTTTTGTCACTTCAAAAAAAAAAACCCGCATGTTTTTGGGAATACAGGCCCAATACAAGATCTTAATTGCAGGCAGTCCAGCTGTATGATTTCATTCAATAAAAGATAGTACTACTTCCAAATCTTGGCTTATCTCCTTACATCCTCACAGCTATAACAACATTATGGCTTTTGACCTTACTGGCATTAATCTGACCTACAGAACAACCCCATATAGGGAGCAGCACATATGATGATACTTATCAAATTCTGTTTTCAGCTGTGAAAAATTAAAATTCTACTTGAGAGTGCTAATAAAGAATATGTTAGTAATGTATATATTGCTTATGTAAACCCATGATGAGATTGCTCCTTGTCCTGGGGATGGTTAAATTTACATTTCAGTAGCTTACAGAGCATTCTTAAAAATATTCATTTTCTCCTTAAATTCTGGAACTGTAGGCAGATTCCAAAACTTCAGGTCTTCTCTTGAACTTTTTTCCCAGTTTTAAATAAGCATGCTTTATCTTAGCATTGTAGGAATCTGTCTAAGCAGGAGAATTTTTTGCTATACACAGGCTCAAGTGGTGAGAAAGGCTTCTCTTAACGGCTATTCTAAGAAAAATCAAGCTGTTGTGTAATAATTAAGCTGTCAATAGTATTTCTTATATTTACTGCTATAGTAGGTGGAAAAATATGAGGAAGAAAGCATTAAATCTCTTCCAAAATGAACTGGAAAGGAGGTGAAGAAATTTATCCATAGGATATATGTTACTTTCCTTTAGTATTTTTCCAGCTTTTCTGTAGAAAAGCCTAGGAAAAACAAAAGATGTTAAAGGAGAAGCAAGGTTTCTCAAATGGACAGTCTCTGACAGAAATGAAGTAGGCAGTAAGAATATGTGTTCAAGTTTTATATTAGTAGTGCTGTGTACTTCATTTCTTTGCTAGGACTTGTGTTAGTATTAATGTGCTATTATTAACCAGGAAATGGAAGATGAACAGAGAAGCAGCAAGTTTTGCAGAAGATACAACAGTATTTCAGCAACTTAAATGAGGAAGGTTGTGAAGTACTGTAGCAGGCTCACTTAGTGAGTTGAGTGGCATGGCATGATTGCAATAGAATTTCATCCGGACAGCTTCAAGGCAAGACATCATCGGCAATTATTAGAAATGTCTCCAAGTCCTAAAGTTACAACCACTCAAACAAAGTGTTTGAATCAGACCAGCATCAGGAATGAGTACTAATACATGAAACTGGCTAGCTATAATTACACTATGTTGTATAGCTGAATTCATCTTGTTGCAGTTTTTTTTCCCTTTTGTGAGCCAATCTCCAGTTCTAAAAACAAACAAAAAACCAAAAGAAAATGTAAGATATAAAACTCACTGATATTGAACAATGAGGAACACTAAAGGAGATCAAAATTGGAACCACTGCACTGACATTAAATTAATAAAAAATAACTAATCAGAAGAAAGGAAGAGACTTTGGAAAGAGAGTGGCAGGAAATTACAGAAAGCTGATAAATTATTTGAAACGTTGAGCAAGTTTACTTCATGTGGAGATCATTATCACTGGATGATATAAATTTATTTTGCAAAGATCATTAAATCTGTGATAATATGTAGCTGGAGGATTAGGTAATTTCTGCTTCAGCATAACAGGGTATTAATTTGTACAGTTGCCCTGGAGGCAAACTCTACTTTAGCCAAAGTGGCTTTGTGTAGTTCACCCCAGTGCTCTGAGCACTATTTTGAGTCAAAGGATCCTTTTTCTGAGTAGTGAAACTGTCCACTGGGTGCTCAGTGCAAGATGGCTGCCTGCAAAAGGAAGGACAAGCAATCTGCAGCTTTGTGTCCAGTGTGATGAGCAGGGGAATCAGAACTCCTTGTTCATTGGATGTTTCTGGACTTCTGTTAGTCATACAGACACGCACACATACACATTAATGCTGTGTGCTGGATTTTTACTTATTAGGTACAGCGAAAGCCTCGTGCCCACATGTCCCTCGTATGTTTCTCCCAGTAGAATTAACACACCGTCAGGAATGGTTTAACTTGTCCTTGAAAACTTCCAGTGATGAAGACTCTGTAGGCTCCAGGAGAAATGTAGGGTTTTTTTTTTTGGATGCCTGTGATATGATAGGGTATCCGTAAAAGAAGGTATATTTCAATAATTTGTTCTTGTAACATTAGAAGCACTGGAATGCTCTGATTTGATCCCACCATCACAGTATTGGCCAGCATAAATTAATTTTCATCTCAAATTTCTGGAACACCACCAAATGAAGTGCCTCTGATGTGAGCAGTGGTTGTTCTTACTCTGAGATCTGATTACTGTTTTCCTTGTATCAGGAAACAACCTCCTGTCAATCAAAGCTGCAAGCAAGAAAATGTGATAGTGTGATCTTTTCAAGATAGTAAAATCCTTTACAGATGATGTGTGTACTTAGTATTGTGGCTCTGGATTAATCTTGACATGTTATCATCCTATACAGATACATCCTGAGAATGTAGGTCCTGAAATAGCCTAGGAATGAATGTAAAGGGAAATGGTTAGAGATGTGGGAAAACTTATTCAAACAAAATGAAACTTCTGAGGCAATGCGTTTTTCAGTAAGCAAGGACTTCTGAATTGATGGAGAGATATAAAATATTATGAAAAGACATAAGATTCAGATTGGTCTGGGGAAGAAAGAAAGATGAAGGCTGATCCAGAAACTGACATTTCAGCAAAATTGGATGGTATCTAAGATTAAAATGAACTGAATATGGTTAAGAGACTCAAAATAACAACACTTTCATTATTTAAGACACACAAACTATACGTTCTTCTAAAAGAATTATGTTAATAGTTGTCTAAACAAACAGGCTGATCAAATTGACATTAGTGTTTGAAATAATAGGAAGGTATTGCGATGTCTTTATCTTGTTTCTGTACAGACCACAGTTAAATATTGAGAAGAACAAAATAACCATTGAAATTAAACAAGTTGACTTTTCTCACCAAAAGAAGTTATTGTTTATGAAAAAAATATGGAAAAACAAGAAGTGCATGCAAATACAAGCCTGTATTTTGGTTGCTGTCTATTGTTGTGTTGAAAGGATATCATGCTATTTAGTAATTGCAGGCTGGTGCTGGGCTGTATAAGCAACAGCATGGAGGGATGAGGCATTAACTTCACTAGTGGCTTTTGCAAGTAATTGGTGCCATAGGACTAGTTTTCATATTTGGCAAACCCAAGTTGTGTTCTGAAAAGGAGTATGTAAACTTGTGAAGACAATTTTCTGTGTGTCTTTTCTTCCTGCTTTTCTGTTGTCTCCCTACCTTTGCCTCAGGTTATTATCTGGTCTATTTCTGTTTCCAACTCCCAGCAAGACAAGCTACTGTTATTTTCTCTGACTTTCCTAGGTGCCTTTGGTAGAGCTACTGAAAGTACAGGAGAAACATTCTGCTTGATTTTGGTTCTCACACTGAACTTCTGCATCATCAAATACCAGGCATGGGGAGCAATTGCACAAAGAAGACTGAATGCTTGATAGCCCTGAAGTGGATCATGATACTAATAACCTAGCATGGTACACATAGTCTTGAGTGCATTATTTACAGAAAATATTGAATCAAGGACTGGTTTCTGGCATGGTTAGTTTAATATGGAGAGTCAATAAAGCTTGTAAACATGCCCAGTTCTCCTCTGGGAGTAGATGAACCCTGCTGGCTCTATGTGGGGATTGAATGTATCCAATATAAACAAGGTTGTCATAGGGTAAAGTAGGTGACCTCAACAGAGTATAAGCAAAAAGCAGTCTGTAAAGGTTTGTTACTTTGCAGGATTTAAATAGGGTTTTGTGAGCTCAGAACACATTATAAATTTATAGGAATTTAATCTCTGGACAGATTTGAAGATCTGGTTCAAAAGAAAGGGTCATTTAAATTTCTCAGTGAAATCATTGTAAGAACATCATAGTATTGGCAGAATAATATATTCTACCTCTACCTGGTTTCCAATAATAGTTGAGCAATTTTAATTGGAAACTTAAAGAAAAAAAATCAGCTTTTTATGGATGCTCAGCAGGGAAAATTCTAGTCTGAACAGGAGACACTGTAAAAGCTGACTCTTACAACTAAGGTGTCACTCTACATGCTGTCTGTAATGATCCCAAGGAAAAAGTAATTTAGGTATCAAAGCAGGGAAGAAATATTTCAGATGACCTGTTTTTTGTAGAGGCTAATCAAACAAATTAAAACAATTTACAAGCTAATTATAGTCCATTCACAGCAGCAAATGGTGCTGTGGTAGTGCTTCAGATAACTCCTCTCATTAGTTTGGAGCAGGATATTTAAAAGAGACAGTGACAATTCTAAGTTGGTAACTATGGTTCATCACTTGTCTGCTGCTTGGTGGGCTTGTAGAGTACAGCTATCAACCACACATGCATTTGGACATAGTTTGGGACACAGTTCAAACAAATATTTGATTCATTGTAGTCTGCTTTATAGATTCAGGGGTGAAATAACTTCACTGACAAGTGCTACATTGCATCAATTTGAGCTTTGCATTTCAGGACACTAGCACAGGATATTTAAAGCCCCTTTAATTGAGAGTGCTTCTTATCAATCTAAATACTTCTGCTTGTTTGTTTGATTCCGTTCTTTTCTATAATTCATTTGCAAAGAATAATATCATTTGCACTGTAAGCTCTCTGGGCAGAGACAGATCTGCCATTGTTTAGAGTTTTGCACAGTAACCATTTGGGGCCTGGTCCTGCTCATTATCATTATCCTTCTATTAATGCAATTTGATATATTGAGAAAAGCTATCGCAAATACATCAGGTCTATTTTACTCCCTTCTTTTAAAATGTAACATTATAAATCACATGTAATACTAATTGGCACTTGACCTTTATTTTATTAAATAGATTAGTTTCTGAAATGGTTTGGTGTGAGTACCATTCCTAAATGAAATATTTTAAGTCACCATCCTTCTGAATTGCATTTGAATTTGCTGGCCAAATGGATAAAGACAGATGATGTGGAAGATGGCGTTTTAATGTGGTCTTGTCTATTGTCCTATTTGGCCTATTTGATGTCTCTGAAAGAGGTATAGGCCTATTTTAGAATGTTATGCAACATTCGTTTCATGAGCATGGGTTGGAGAGCTTTTTTCGGGACACTATGGTACCTTTAAAACCTGCTGCAAATATGTCAGGGAGTGAGATCATAATTTTTGACATGGCTGTATGGCTGTGCAATGAAATCTAAGACTTTCTTTTATAAAAATAAATTTCTTAAACCTGTCGACTTTAGTATAAACTAGTATTGCTCATGGAGAAGGAGAAATAGATGAATGTAAATGTGGTGTTTGTGATTGCCTAATTTTCTATTGGGACTCATGTTGTCTTGTAATTAGAAAATTAAAGCAATACAAAGTTTTAGAATTCATCAGAATCAAATACTATAACAAGTATCAGAAATTTTAGTAAACACAGAAACCCATTTTTTAAATTTAAGTCAGAGATACTGATACCTACTTCTATTTGTGTGATCTCTAAATGTGACTTTGGTATTATATTGTCCTGCTTTCTAATCTGCACCTGCTTGTGTTCATCCACCTGGCTAGGTGCAAGGTGCTGAAATTTATGGCTGTGCCAAATATAGCTGATGTTTAACACGTTTGTGCCCTTATATGGGTCTCTGCTTAGTCATATTTTTCTACCGTATGTCTTAGTCTTCAATGAAAAAGTACTTTACCAGTTTGTTGGGAATTTCTTTTTAATGGATAATAGACTAAAACTTTGATAACTGTTACATGAAGAATGAACCTTCTTTCACTGAGCTTTTTGGCTCCTGCTTATCTTCCAACTTTTCTATATTAAATTTTCTATTTCTCCTAATTTTATCATCTGTAACCACAATTTTTGTAACCTCTGAATTTGTATAATTAGAAGTGAGTCAAGACTTTTAAGAGAAAGAAATTTCAGTTTCCTAATCATTACAGAGTGCATTTTGGACAGGACATAGAGAGCTAGGAAGGATAATTTAAGGGGGTTCAGGGTACAAGGGAGGCTGTAGATTCTGAAGGACTGGAAGTAGCCCTATTGTTTTCTGGCTTCCTCTGTTTCCTGCTGCTCAAATTCATTTGTCTTGCTCAGTCTTCATTCTTGGTCTGCATCAGGAGCAGCATGACCAGCAGGTTGAGGGAGGTGATTTCGTCCCTCTATTCTGCTCTGGTGAGACCTCACCTGAAGTGCCACATCCAGCTCTGGCACACCCAGTGTAAGATGGACATGTAATTGTTGGGGTGGGTTCTGAGGAGGGCCTCAGATGGCTGATGTCAGATGGCTGGAGCACCTCTCCTGTGAGGACAGTTAGAAAGAGTTGGGTCACTCAGCTTGGAGAAGGCTCTAGGGAGACCTTACTGTAGCTTTTCAATACCTAAAGGGGATCTTTAAAGATGAGAAAAAAGTTTTTAGCGGGGCATGTTACAATAGGGCAAGGTGTAATGTTTTTTAACTCAGGGAGGGTTGATTTAGATTAGATATAAGAAGGAAGTTTTTTACAATGAGGCTGATGAAACACTTGCCCAGAGAGGTGATAAATAGCTCATCTCTGGAAACATGGGAAACATGGGGCTCTGAGCAAGCTGATCTGGCTGAAGATGTCCCTACTCATTGCAGGGGGATGGGACTAGAAGACCTTTAGGTTCCTTCCAAATCAAACTATTCTATGATTCTATGATCTTTGTGGTGTTGAGAATCTGTGACACTCCCTGTGTTGTTTTCAACAGTATTCATTAAGTAATAGCATTTTAATGTTCTTTCCAAAGATGTAGGTTGTTTTGCTAGTCTGCTGTAGTGGGTGGTAAGAAGGAGAAGAAAATGGAGAGGCCGTGTCAGGCTCTTTCTCTGTAGAGTCACTTGGTCATAAAAGCTACAGAGCTAATATAGTAGCCTGATTATCTTGTCCGCTTTGTCAAGTGGGTGTTTTCAAAAGAAGAAAAGCTGTCAATTTTGGTCATGCAAGCTTAAAGGTGACTGCCTAAAGATGTACATAGAACTTAATTACTTCTAGTGATCAAGTGTTCCTTTCTGCCTCTAATTACAAATATTTTTTTACATAAATCTGGTTATATTTGGCATGCTTTTGAGTGGATTCGTTCAAGAGATGAATGTGAACAGATGGTAAGGTGAGCATCACAGCAAGCACCTAAAATATGGACCATGGCTTCAAGGTCTCTTTTGTTCCAGTAAAGGACAATACTGGTGCTGTATAACTGTGATACAAAAAACAGTAGTATGCAGATTTCTTTAGGAAAGGAAAAATCCTGTTTTATGCAGCTGTTTGAAATTGAATGGCTGTGGTGGAAATTAGTTTGATTTACATAATGATTTCATAGGCTAAAATATTAGCAGTCCTATAAATGACTGAAATGTTTGTTCATTAATGCAGACCATTTATACAGTTGTTACAAATGTCTAACATAATCTTTAGACACAAGTACAGACTGAAGAAATTGTGTGTGAAAATAAAGCACTTTTTAATGTAACTGTGGTGTTTCTATTACTCTAAGGAAAACATTCAGTCGCCTCCATCATTTTGTGTAATTTCTCATTGCAAAACAAAAATTCTTCCTACTACCATCTGAATGCATTTGAAGTCGTTATTTTTCCTTTTCATTATTGATTATTGAGTGGATAATAGAATTAATGAATGAATGGGTGAATACCATATGTTTTTGGACAAGCAAACATGGCAGTTGTAAAAGGAAATTTTTCATTTTGGATATATGGTGCTGCTTTGAGAGAATTGGTTGTTATGTGAATCCTGTTAATTAATACATTTGGCCAGAATTTATAAAATATGTTAACTCTGGTACTTTACCAGAGATTTTAAAGGAAAATAAATAGTTATTGTGTTTAAGTTCGAAAAGATAAATACTTTACTAAAATATGTGATGCTTTGATCAGTGAAGAATGGTTTCCCATGAAGTTTGCAATATCTTTATTGAATGTAGGCTTCTCAATATATTCATAAGTAATATGGAAAAAAACCCAGTAAGCAGTGATATGTTTCAATTTGTGTTGACTTACTAACTTACTCTGGGTAGGTAAGGTAGCACCAACAATGAAAATTTGCCGGGTGTCTTTATTTAACTGAGTGTATGGCAAATAGAATGAAAATCAGTATAGTTAAATTTGAGGTGGTGTACACGGCAGAAAAAAAGGAATCCTGGCTCTGTATCTAAAATTATGGGCTTCAGTTGACAGTTATCACATGGTAATGGAAGCATGAGATTATGACATGCAGTTCTTTGAAAACTAGCTGTTAAATAGCAGACAAAAAGCAAAGCAAGTGGTATGAATTCACAAGAAAATAACAAAATATAAATCAGAGTATATAATATTGTATATATCCATATATACATATATATCCATATTCCTACACCTTGATGAATGCCTGTGGCTTTAGGTACTATATCCAAAAGGATATGGTAAAACATCTAAAATGCTCACATTGGGTTAGACCAGTAGCCAAAAGCATATCAGCATGAATTATGTTTCCCTTCTTCTTACAGTTTTGAGTAAGCACCATGGGAAATAAGATGCTCCAGATACCTTTTTAGTGCTAGTCAAGCAGTGTGAAGGGAGTGAGATCTGCCAGCAATACTTCAGGCTTAGGCTGTTAGCAAATTGTACCAATCAGGCAGTCTAAAGGGAGTGAAAGTTTATTGTAAATGCCTGTCACAGGATTTTATTTGAAATCTGTTGAAAATTAAGGGAAAATTTTGGGAGTAAGACAGTCTTTTTTGACCACAAAGACTACAAGGGCTGCATGTTTTACAAAGATTTTTACCTCTCTTGTGCCTAATACAGTTGTATGAAAGATCCAAATGTAGATAGACTCATAGAATGGTTTGGATTTTAAGGGACCTTAAAGAACCTCTAATTCCAACCCACCTGCCGTGAGCATGGACACCGTTCACTAGACCAGGCTGCTCAAAGCCCCATCCAGCCTGGCCTCAAAACTTCCAGGCATTCACAATTTCCATGGGAAACTTGTTCCAGTGTCTAACCATTCTCACAGTCAAAGACTTCTTCCTCGTATCCACTTTGATCTTTCAGTTTAAAGCCATTAACCCTTGTCCTGTCGCTGCATGCCCTCATAAAAAGTTTCTCTCCAGCTTTTCTGTAGGCCCCCTCCAGGTACTGGAAAGCACAAGATCTCCCCAAAGTCTTCTCCAGGCTGAACAATCTCTCAGCCTGTCTTCACAGGAGAGGTGCTCCAGCCCTCTGGTCATCTTTGTAGCCCTTCTCTGGAATTACTCCAACAGTGACAATGGTATTCTGAGAGACTGGACAGTACTGGCAACACTTTTGTAAGTGCAGTAGTATGATTTACATATCATAGCAAAGAATTACTGGGACAGCTTTTGTTGTAAACTTAGCTTCTGTCACATATCAAAGTTTTTCCAAACTTCACGGTCTTGGGCTCTAAATTATATTGCTTCAAAACAAAAGTTTACTGACAGACAAATAGTTTATTCATTAGAATTGCATCTTTTGAGGAAATGATACTATGTGTGAATGTTTCTGTAAGAGGTTCTGAAAAAATTAAACACTTGGAAAATGAAACATTTAGATTTTTGGATCCAAACAATTTAGCTAAATTTACTTTAAGTGTAAAAACAAGTCCAAATTAAACCCATCAGCCAATCTTCACTTTCCTGCACTCTACAAATTACTCAGCTCTGCTAGATGCCAGACATAAACATTCATGCTAATTCCTTCATTACTCTATTTGCTATCCAAAGAAAAGAAATAATGGGTAGAAATCCTATTTCTAATTGTGAATAGTCTGAGCTCAACATTGCTGTAGATTTTTATCTGTTGATCTTGATGGGAGGCAATAAAAAGATTCATTCTAACCTTTTCCATCTTGCCAGACAATTTCAAATGAGATCAGAATTTTTTGGTCTCTCATGGCTGTGTTCCTGGAATATTCAGTTTGTCAAAAATACATAGTTAACAACACATGCCTAGAATATTTTGCTGTGTCATATTTAATTCTGAAGGATAGGGGATGTGTTCTGTCAGTGTGAGTAATGACTAATTAGATACTCTTATAAGTGAGCAGAGTACAATTATAGTTAAAGACTGACAAGGACTTTTAGTACTACATATGTTGGGTTTTGAGAAAATGCAATTTAAGTTTCTCATTAGGCACATTGCACTGTAGCCTGGAAATATTCATAATGGTTTTTCCATCCTGTTGAATTTTCCACAGCATATGAAGCAACTAAATTATGAAGAGATGTAAAGAAATTCTCAAGAAAACTAGATAATAGAACATCATATATTAACTCACAAAGTCTAAATTAAGTATTGAAGATGAATTGAAAATGCATGACCAAATCATAGCCAGCCATCATAACAAGTTATGAGCTATTTTTGAGATCAAGTGGCATCAGTTAATGTAACACTGCATAGTCTTCAGATTTTTCAGTGTTAAATTAGAAGACAGATTGTTCTCCAGCAAAAGTCTTTTACATTTTTTGCTCACAGGACAGTTGCATTACTTAGATAAATGTGAGCTTTACTGCTTTTTGAATGTACTGCCTTCTCAGCAGTGCTGGGATCGTAAGTTTACTTTTTAGAAGGTACTTAGCAGGACTGTATAGCCACATGCAAGTGTCTGTTCCTTGGAAAATAGACAGTGTGATGCTCCTTGATACTTCTGTATATACTGTGAGCTTTTGAAGGATACCTGGCAGTTTTGGAAGCAAAATCGCCTTCATTAGTTTCTCAAGAGGGAATTGCAGATTGGGAAGTACTGCATACACGCTTTTTTCATGACTGCCAGTGGGTGAGTGGGCAGTTACGGCTTCCAATGCCAGCTTTATTTTGATGCCTGTAATTTACCAAGGGTTTGGCTAATGGATGTAGTAGGGTTCACATCCTCTTTTTCTGTCTCATCATTTCCACAGTCATCTCTCTGCAAACATGGTTGATTTTGGATGTACCTCTTTCACCTTGCCTTCCATCTAAATGCACATATAGCCAATGTCATTAAAGTAAAATGTGTTTAAGTTCACTAAAATTTGTGAATGTTTTCCAAACAACTTTTTCAGTCAGGGAAGCACTGTGTTCTTGCACAAATGGTACTGAGATATGGGAGGGAAAAAAATTCCTAGGTTCCAAAAGAGACAAGTTTGAAACAGCTCTCGAAGTCCACCTGGAATCCCAGCATACCTAGCACCCTTACTTATGCGCTTTAATTATCTTGTTTCAAAATTGTGTATTACAGATGAACTATCATTGTAGAAATAACCAAGTTCTATCTAACCTCAGGTTGGAATAAGCCTGAAAAGTTATATATATAAATCAAAGTATTAGAGATTGGTAATGATGGTAGTTAAAGCTGCTGACATTATACTGGTGTGAATAGGTTATCACAGTCATTGTATCAGGCTTACTTCTGCATGCAAGCATTATGTACCTTCTGGATCTGTACTGTCGGGTGTCTCCACAGGGAAGCTGAGCCTTCTCTCCAGGAAATCTAAGGGTTGTCTCTAGTAAACTTCGTGATAGGAACTTACTCAAGAAGAAAATAATATAGTCCCTTCCTTCCATTTGTTGTCACTTTATAGTCAAGAAATTAGCATCAGAATTAATGTAGATAAATTAGGCTTGAAATACAATGCCATAAGTGTGGAAAAAAGCTATCACATAATTTGCTCCTTAACTTGGCTGAAATCAATGCAGTTTGCTTGTTATATCTGTGCAGATAATGTAATTGTAAATATTAAGTGTCTGATCTTCCAAAAGGGATTTATCAAAGCATGTAAATGAAAAATATCAAGATTACTGTCTTTGTTCATGAGCTTCCTTAAAAAGTTTTCATATGCGGTCAGCAATATTTTTTGACCTTGGATAGTGAGTTTTGGTGCTAACAATTCATTTGGAAAGATAGCTTTGATTCTTGTGAGAATTACTAGGAGGCTAAAACCTGAGCATATTTTCCATAGTGTGACCAGATTGAAATAAACTGGAAGAATGCCAGGTTTATTTCTGATGTACCTCAAATTTAGAATATCAACACGCAAGAAGAACAATTTTGTCCCTTGGTTTTTGTTTGTGAAGCTAAATGTCAAGCAAAGCTACAAATGATACAGTGCAAGTGGTTTACATATTGTTGGAGTCTTTAATGTGTCTCTGAAGAATTAATACTTTAAACAATAAGTGGCTGTAGTGTTTCTATTGGGAATCAAGCATGAAAAACCTTTCTGTTTTCTTCCTAGGCCTTGAATTAAGTGTTTGTTTGTTTTAAAACTGTTTTTTGACTCCAGTGTTGTTGAAGAGTTTTTAAGGAAATGAAAGCTGTGGTGTACTTGAACAACCTCATCTTGGGTTACTGAGATTTAACTATATCAGTGACTTATTTCTGTTTGTTAACTGCAGCATAACAGCAATTTTAATTTAAAATGCTTGTTAGTAACAGTCTGTCAGTCCTTTGAGGGATAGTAGATAATCTGTGTCCTGCAAAGGGATTAGCAAATGCCACTCTGGGAATTAAATAATTATTTTAGTGTAAATGAGTCCAAAAGAAACCTGTCCAAAACCCTAAATAGGTTAGAAACATGGAAATAAATACAAAGCTCTTTCTTTTGGCTATTAGATCTGCTCATCAACCCAATGTTTAAAACTCAGAAGCTCATATGTAAAGGTTTTTAACATTTTGTGGAAGAAACATTATGTGAAGGACTTTTCCAAATAAAAGGCACCTATGTAAGAGGTGCTCTAAAACCAAACTGTTGACACTAAACATCAAGAAGATGGCAAGAAAATTTTTAAATTGAGGAGTTATAAGAAAGCTGTGAAGTATAGAAGAGAATGTGGTTTCGGATGACATCCTTACAGTTGAAGATACTTAAATTATCCTAAATGCAGTATAGCTCAGAGAATGAAACTAATTAAAAAGGAAATAAAACCTAATGGTTGCCCTTTAAAAAGGGTGTCAAAAAAACCCCAAACCAAGGCATGGAATCAATAGTACACCAACTTCCATACAAATTTAGGAAACTGAAAAAATTAGGGAAAATGGCTAGCTCTAGATCTGCCCAAATTTTAGTGGAAGTTAAGCTACATGATGCTGTAATAGCAGAATCAAAAACATACAGACAAGAGAAAGCAAACCGTGTCACTGTTGGAATAATGCTATCTTTTACAGAGTCTACAAGCAAATTACTAGTGACTGGCTCAGGGAGTAGCACAGTGGAACTTTGTCGGGAAACAAGGTTCTATTATACAGGATTTAAAAGCAAAAGGCCCATTGGGCATGTGAAATAGAGATTGTATCTGGAAGGACTATAAGCCTGGGTTTCATCTGGCCAAATGAAGGTGTCTAAATTTAAGTTCATTGTTTAGACTTCTCTCCCTTGCAGTCAGTGGAGATAGATGGGCAGTCCCAGGTGAGTAAACCATCTCATTTTGGAACAGACATCTAAAATAAGTTACATAAATTGGGTACTAAAAGTGACCAGTTTCTCTGTATTCGCTATAGAACATAAGGGAACTAGCTGAGATACAGACACCTCCAAAGTAGATGACATGAATTCTTCCTGAAATGGCAGTGAAAGTAGGCCATGCAGATCTCAAAGTTTTTTAAGTTCTAGGAGAAAAACTAAGGAAAACAAGTCATGCAAATTGACGGGAAACACAAATCAGTTTAGTTTGCTTTTCATGTCCTTTTTTTTTTTTTTTTGTGTTGTTTGTTTTGTTTGGGGTTTGTTTGTTTGTTCATTTCCTTTTAAGTTTAGAAAAAGCTCTATGGGCAACTGAAGGATTTTTAAGAAATTGAAAACTGGAGAGTAGTTTCTGTTCCAGATTTTTAAAGGATTATTCTGTTCAGTTTTTTTGGATTTGATGCATATTAAAGCTGAAGCAATAAATTTATTCACATTATTTTAAAAATTTGAAGATTTTTAATATGTTAGAAAAGCTGAGGGAAAGTGCAGTTCCAATAACAGGAAGATGATCTTAAAAAATGTTTCGTTCATGCGTTTTTTTTCTCACTGTACTAATTCAGTGTTTTATGGAAATATATAATACAGACTGGCATAATAAGACGTAAAGAGGTTTTAATTTAGAATGAAGTTAATCACTGTGCTGAAAAGAGATACAAAACTTGAAAGAATTTCCCTCATAGAATAACTTGAGAATTGCCTCAGTAAAATCCCCGAAAGAATAAGCTTTTGTTGGACAAAAGATTGTGATTGTAATAAAATTGAATATTTCTTCAGCATTTCAAATCTGTGCTGCTTGAACTATTGTTCAGTAAGGCACTGGCTTATTTAAATTGGCATTATTACATGTAGCGAGACACTATGAAAGAGGAATGTGTAATTTACACATAACTTCAATCACTCTATTTTGCAAAATGACAAACCTTATTTATTTATTTACATAGTAAGAATTGACTGCTTTTTATAGTGAGCAAATTTCTTTCACTTTATTTTGTTCAGTGAAAAAACTGCATGTCTCAGTGGGTATTAGTTTGATTTGTTAGGTCATGTCATGTAATCATAAGAAGAGTTTTTAAACCTTTATGTAGTCTCTGGAAACTTTTCTGATAACTTAATAGCAATAGAACTGCTTTAGTACTCCGATCAGCCTGAGCTCTCCTCAGTCATTGATGCCTTCTTTACGTGAGGGGCTACAGTTTTGGCCATTATAAGGCCATTTTCTTAAACTACAACTACTTTTGCCAGTTCTTGTACATAAGATGAGCTATCTAGAGAGAAACTCTTCGGGTAAGTGGTAGTAGGAAAGACAGACGTATTGACTAATTTTGAACTTTCATATATCATTGAAGCATATTTCTTTCACAAAACTGTAAAAAAAAAAAAATTGCCGCTTAGATTATTTTTGCTTTTCATTGAATGGAAGATGTATCTTCTTATTTGAAGAATCCACAACAAATTTAGAAAACACCAGATGAGATGAGAACTCCTCATTGATACAGAACTAGCCAATTTCCAGATAAGCATAGTGAGTGATTTGCATGGTTGCAACAAAGTGTCAATATGTAAGACTCATCCGTTTTTTTAGTCGGTAAGTTACTGTGTATTCTGACAGTCCTCCATGAAGACAGATTTGTTTTACTTTGCATACAATAAGTTGTTTCCATAACTGTTACTTCAGAGAATTTTGTCATGTAGTAATTTTTTCATGTTGTTTTTGCTGTATATTTCCTGATTCAAACTGCATAGAAGAGACAATTAATAAGACTATTAAAAACTGGATATATATATGAAGAAGAAAACAAAAGACTTTTAAGTTGTGGTTTCCAAAAAGAATATTTTCTCTCCTGTAATTAAATGTTCTGAGCCCTGTAAATGTTGTAACCTGAAAAGATGCTAAAAGCAGTCTGTCAGAAAGTTCAGTGAAACACTGATTTTACAATGTTCAGTTCAATGCTGTCCTGCAGTACATTTCATATGTACATGCATTTGGTACGCAGTAACGAATGCAAATATGAACTAAAGAGAAAATATTTAGAGTAACCTTTAAATCCCACCTTCTCCCTGCTTTGTTAAATATTATTTAAGGTTAAAATATTTGTTGTTGATCTGAAATAGCAGTCCTACAAGAAAAGATAACTTTATGCTTGAAGGTAGTTAGAGGCAGGAGATAAAAACCTGGGAAGCAACTGTATTTAGTAATATCTGTGTAAATTATTCCAGATCTGTTAATTACTTCTAGTTGTGGGAGTTTTGTTAAAGCTATATTTTTTTATGTTCATGGTTTTTTAAGTTAGAGTTACTGAAAGATGTTACATACTGCAAATTTTTATTTGTGATATCATTTATATTCTTCTCTCATATTATGTCAGCTCTATGAGTGCTACCAAAACGAAAATAAATCCTGAGATTAGCAGTCCAGAGACTGACTCAGATCTGCACAGATTATGGCTAGAAATGAACTTTCTTGGGAGATAGCTCAGAACTGACATTTGAGGCACCAAGAAAAAAGCAAGTGCTAGGGACAATGAATTAGGTGTGTTATAAATGCAGCCTAAGAGCAAAGAATCCTCGTGAAAGGTAAGTGACAAGTGGAGTAAAAGGTTTTTCTGGATTAGATGAACATGGATCAGTAATAGAATTATATGACTGTAGCTTCATACTATTTCCTTGGATCCTGTCAGTGGTCAGAGAAAGCGACCAGTGACAGGGAAAGAGAGTGAAAAGATTGGTACCTTTCTCCCCCCTCCACTAACCTTCAAGGAAGTTGTAACTGCAATGAGGTCTCCCCTCAGTCTCCTCTTCTCCAGGCTGAACAGACCAAGTGACCTCAGCCACTCCTCATACAGCTTCCCCTCAAGGCCCTGCACCATCCTTGTGGCCCTCCTTTGGATGCTCTCTAACAGCTTAATATCTTATATTGTGGCACCCAGAACTGCCCTCAGCACTCAAGGTGAGGCCACCCCACAGCAGAGTGGGACAATCCCCTCCCTTGCCCGGCTGGCGATGCTGTGCCTGATGCACCCCAGCACAGGGTTGGCCCTCCTGGCTGCCAGGGCACTGCTGGCTCAAATTCAACTTGTCATTGATCAGGACCACCAGGTCCCTTTCCACAGCACTGCTCTTCAGCTTCTTGTTCCCCAGTCTGTCTGTACATCCAGTGTTGCCCTATCCCAGGTGCAGAATCTGGCACTTCTCCTTGTCGAACTTCATATGGTTGGTGATTTCCCTCTTCCCTAATTTGTCGAGGCCTCTCTGCAGGGCCTCCTTGCCTTTGCGAGAGTCAACAGCTCCTCCCAGTTTTGCATCATCTGCAAACTTGCTTAGTATCCCTTCCAATCCTGTGTCCAAGTCTTTTATGAGGATGTTGAAGAGCACAGGGCCAAGGATGGAGCACTGTGGATCCCCACTGGTGACAGGTCACCAGTCTTATGTCACCCCATTCACTATAACCCCTTGCATCTAAGCCATGAGCCAGTTGCTCACCCATTGTGTAACAGTTATTTAGCTGAGTGCTGGACATTTTCTCCAGAAGAATGCAAGTTCTTCCAAATATTAAAACCAATATGTGTAGTAGGAAGTTTCAAAACAATATACACTAATTTTCTAAGCATTTTAAAACAGCTTTTTTGAAAAAGTATCCTGATATGGCTAAATCTAAACCCTAAACAGGGTTTCATTTCTTCAGTATTCATATAAATTATCTACTATAGTGTAGTATTTGACAACTTTCAGTTTCATTCTTTGATTGAAATCCTTCAGTGAGCCTCACATTATTAGACATATATATTTAAACCAAAGGCTATTGTACACATTTTTGGCAAATATGTTCCTCGATTTAAACTGTCCTGACACATCTATTGACATTTTCACTACAGCTAATATATATGTTGCTTATCAGTCTATGGTGTGTCTAGGAAATCCCATTTCACACATCGCTTCCTACAATAATCACAGAGTCAAAAGATTTTGCATAATTGGTGCAACAAGAAACTATTAAGTTAAACCATCTTTTGTAGTGTTATTAAAATTGGTGGTCAGCCTCTTTGCTCCTTTACTTTTTCTAACGTTAGCTGCTCCATTTTGCATACTTCTGCACTTTGTTAAATTTAGTGGTGTTAGTACTACTGATTTTATTTGCATAGTATATAAAGCAGATATTTTTCAAAACATCAAAATAAGATACTAGGTAGCTGCTTGCAAATATAGATACATGTTTCTCATATGCAACTTACATCAATCTTAAGAGCCCCGTCTCTCTACTTTGGCTTCATTTAACTGCATTCTTTCCATACAATTTTCCACTTTCATTGATGTTTCACTAGCACGGAACATTCCCTCCCTTTTGCAAAGTTCAGTTATCTTTGTATGTCTTTTAAAGTTTTGAAGTTCTCAATTAAAAATACAATGCGCGTCTTCTAGTTCTGTTACATTTTTTTTTTATGCTTGATAGAGGCTCTTCCTTTTATCTTCAGCTCTTGGACAAGCAGCCTGTTACTCTCTTTTTATGTTTTGTTTATGGTGGGTTCATTTTTTAAATGATTCTGCACTATTCTTGAGTAGGTGCTAATTTATCATATTTCAAATGCAGATTCTCTAAATTGTTTAGTTCTCTAGTTTTGGCCTTTTGCCTTTCTTCTATTTGAATATTTTCAATAGCTGTTGTCTTTTCTGCTTGGAAATACGTATTGAATTGTCTTCTCAGTAGTTTCTTTTTTAATTAAGAAGTATTTTTTCAGTACCTGAAAAGCAAATGTCGTTTTTCAAAAGCACTGTTGCTTTGCCATTTTTGGTAGTATTTAAGAACTAGAATTTACGCATTTGCTTATAATTGGTGAACACTGGCTCTTTTCTCTACTCATTTTCTGTGGACCTGTGGGGTTTTTCTGGAACCACTGGTTACTGTGTCCAACAATTTCAGGTTTTTCCTACTTCAATTTCAAGTCTGAAGCAATGCCTCTGTTGTAATCTTGTCCAGTCTGTCCCTGAATATTTTTGTTTACTATTTGGTGTGTAGTCATTTTTGTTGACTTGGTTCATGCTTTTATGAGCTTTGCATAGAGAAATGAAAAGTCTTGCTGTAGATACGGATAAGACAAGGAGCAGAAATTGACCCAAAATTGTAATTAGTGACCAAAACGCCTTTTCAGTTTTTAATTTTCAGTGAATGTACTTGAAGTTAATTTTGAACAAAATCAAGCCAAGTGATAAAATATTAATTGATGTGTTAGCCAATGTTACATGATTTTAATGTTTTCACAGTAAATCCAATTTAAAATGTGAGCACTTTCAAATAGACTGCTTTAAAATAACACATGTAATAGAAGTTAAATATGAATAATTAGAAAAGCACCTTTCCAGGGAGATGCCTTGATGCCAAGGGCTGCCCCAGCTGCCCCCTGGATGCCCTGCTCCCTGGCCAGAGATAGTGGGAAAAGCCCTGGCTACCAGGCTGTGCCCTGTGGAAGCCCCCACTGCTTCTGGTATCCTTGCCCACAGGAAGCTGCTAGCACACTCTGTGCTCTGGTACTTTAAAAAAAATAATCTTAGAATGTATTTTACTTTTATATAAAACAAGAATCATGCTATTTCTCTGAGTTCAACAAAATTTGCAATTTAACCATGTAAAGTAAATTGGGAAACAGTAATATAATGAGACAAAGGATGGATTTTAAGCTGAGTATACATTAATAAATCTGAAATAAAAAGTGCTCGCTTCACAGAGGAAGAAATTTAGATATGATTCAAAGGCCTTCTCTTTCAGAGAGTTCTTTGCTTTCAAAAATTGCTTTATCAATCATTTCTGTAAGTTAGCCTGTAAATCGGTGTGTAAATGAAGTGTTGTATCTGTTTCCCTCTTGTTTTCTTTTATACTCTGAACGAATCCTCTACAAGGCAGATTCATTTGTTGTTTAGTTGAAATGGAATGACTACAATTCCACAAACAAATTGGGCCTCAGTTAGGTGCACTTTGTCATAAATAATCTCTGAGGAGATTGGATTTCTCTCCTTGCTGATGTACTTCAGCTGTACGTTAAGCTCATAGCTTCTTAAAGGGACTGAGTTATTGCTCAGTTGAACACTCACTGAGGAGCCCACACTTGTCCTTGTTCTCCTGTGTTGTAGCTGTCTCTATTTCCCTAAAGCATATTCAGGAAAGTTTATGGTAAAAGAAACTACTAGTCCATTTTTTTTTTTGTTCTTTGTCCCATTTTTTTCTTATTCAGCTCCATGATACACAGCTCTTTCAGTGTATATTTCTTCATGATCTGGAGAGAAAAGCCATTTCGTAGATTGGTTAAGGGCATTTTCCATGCTCCGGTCACCTAATACTCATATTTCACATTCAGCAGTAGGCCCTTTAAAATTTAATGGGATATCTGTACCAGCTGCAGGAAATTGTCCTTTACATTTTCATTTATAAATTTTACAGGTATTTCTTTTGCTTTGTTATAGAAATTTGCTCGACATTTCAGTGTAGGCTTTTCACTATGTTTTTTAAAAACAAACTGAAACTCCATAGTTCTGTGGTGGAGATTGCTGAGTTGCTGACAGCATGATAATGTAATTTCTGCCTTTTCCCAAGCTACCTTCTGCAGGTTGTGTAATGGGTAGAGCAACATCTGCAAAAGTATGGTAGTTCTGTCCTGGAACTACCTAATTCTGATCTGTGTCATTTCTGCACACAGCCAATCATACTGTGCAGTCCGAAAAAGATTTTGTTTAGATGGGATTATATAACTATCCCAATGAAAAAAATTGAACTGAATTATTCCCACAGTGTAGCAAGCTCTAAATCTTTTCATATAAGTAGGGAATTGTGCATGTTTGATAGATGGCATGTTCATATTTTGAGTTTCTTTGTATTCAATCTCTTTTTCATCTGGGAAAAGCTCCAAACAATATATAGAAGGATAGCAAACAATAGTATACAGTCTAATTCTTATACAGAATCCTAGAGTAATGAAATAGCAGAACCCTTTATTGATGAATGAGCTAATGTTTGATGCATATAATGTGTATGGGACTCATTTAGGAAAGAAACGAGACACAGTTCTTGTCTCGTCTCAAATCTGATCAGGTGAACAGATGCAAGTGCGGGATTATAATTGACAATATCAGGCGTCTCCACTGCAGAACAGCATTTAGGAAAAAAGTAATCGAGAAAGCCATTAATACAAATCTATTTGTTAAGCTGAGGATGAGTATCAGATGTAGCAGGCAGAGTAGTATTAGTCAGATGAAATAGTCCTTTAACCACATTACCCAGGGGTCATAGGCATTACTTATCAGCTGCACCTAGTTTATAATACTATTATAGTATTTCAGTAGTTCAGAAGCAATGAAATTGTTTTCAGCAATGAAAATATGCTGATAACAACATATATTCTGTCATGCATCATATATGAACATGTAGAACATGGGTACAAGAGTGGACAAATACTATAATCACTACAAACAGTATGAATGTACTGTAAATAAGCTAAAAAAAGCAGTATATATCATATTTTCTTTTTCTTTCTTCTGCCATCTTGCACTTCATATAGCTGAGGTTGCATTCCTGATATAAACCCCCTCATCAGCCACGTCAGATTGCACATGGGTGTGAGTAAGTAGAGCTGGATGGAAGTGCCTATACTTGTCAGAATGAATTACCTGGCTGGTTTTATATAGGCTGAAGGTAGGTGTTAACAAAAGAGGCTTTTAATGGAGGAGCTTAACAAAAGGGATTTGGAGAATGTGTGGACAACCTGTAGTGGACTGGATGGTGAGGAATGGGGCTCAGGAAAGCAGAATAAACACAGTGTTTTCAAAAATTTTATGACAACATTCCTAATCTAAATTTTGAAATGGCAGCAGAGAAAGTTTCACCAAACAGACTCAAAGCCATGTGGTTTGACAACAATGTCCTTGCATAAAAATTGTCACTGAGACAGAAAGGATTGGTGAGAGAATAGCTCAGGGCCAGAACAAGGCCCTATTAATAGAAGTGATGAGTTGGTGAATGTCAGTGCTAGCTGAAATGTGTATAGAAATAAAATGATAGGTACTAGAGTGATATTTTTGGATAACTAATGAGGGGAGAGAGAAGAAAAAATATAGTCTATAGTCTTGAAAGATTAAGATAATAATAGTTGTAATAGTGATGGGAAAAAGGGCAGAAAATTTGAAAGTGAAGATGGGAGACACGTTTAAAGTGACAGTGGTGTGCCTAAGGAGAGCTATTAACCAGGTGTAGGAGATTTTTGAGGTGTAGGTTTTTGAGTCATCAGTAGATAACTTTTTAAGCTCTGTGTGGAGGAAAGTGTTCACAGTCACTGCAAAGTGAGAAGAACAAGGTTTAGGGACCAGGCTCTAATTTACCATTATCCTATCAGAAGAAAAAATATTTTTTGTAACAGAGTACCAATAACTTTTCTGTATTTATGGCTCACTTACTAAAGCTTGTGTCTTCTGGTTTGAAGCATGAGAGGAAACAGATGGGAATTTCTTTTATCTAAGCCCACGTACACTTCTATTTCTTCAGTGGTAGTATAAGAAATGTTGTAGATTAAGTTTCTTTCCTCCTAATTGAAGGAAGATTGCCTTTTAAAGTTGTTCTTGTTACATGTTTGAATTGATCCAGAGCTCTACAAAATATAAAATGATTAAATTATTCTTCCCTGAAAAGTGGTCTTAGAGTAATGATGAGTTCCAGTCAGGGTGCTTTAGAGAAATTAGCAAGCAGCCATAGCTTGGCTCGCAGTGGGATGTAAAATTTAAAGAGAAAATGTAAAATCCAATGTAGAGGATTTCAGAGGAATTGTGTCATGGATTTTTCACAGACTCACAGGATGCTCCTTGTTATTAATTAGGCAAATATGCTACATAGAGAAAAATCTATTATTGTGAAAAAAGAAGCAGGATGTTTTAAAAAAAAACGTACTGTGAACTTTTTAAAAGAAATTTCTCTGTTATGCATGGGGTGCAAAAAGAGATTTTTCCTATTTAAATTACACATTGCAGACATTATTTTATTTTTATTAGTGTTACTATCCTGCAAAATAGTTATATGTGGTTATGAATAATCATTATGTATATTAACAAACCAGGAATTCATTCTGAATATTATGAATAGTATCTTATTATATATTATTCGTTCTATTTTATCCTTGCAGCCTGTGATTCGCATGGTGCTCATTGAAGGTAACAACAATTATTTACTTTCTACTGAATATCATAGATGCTAAATATCCATGATATTTAGTTATCAGACTTCTTATGTTCATAATTTTAAAATGTATTTTAATATACAGTAAAGGTCTTTGTCTCTTCTGTGGTAAGACAGGTAGAATGCTCTGGTGGAGTAGGGCTTGAGATGAGCAAGTTCTGAATGTTGGTTTTCCTTTCTTCCTTAATATCATTATGGAACTCCATAGACAACTCATATTTAACTTCCGTTTCTTCACTGTGCAGTATGGATAGTTGCAGCTGAGTAAGAGCAACTTAATTTTAATAGGCCTTTGAATCGTTTGCTGTGAAAAGTTTACTATCTTTTCTCAGATAGGTTTATATTATTATATTTTCTTCAAATTTCCTGACGTTAAAAAAAGGACAGGGGCGTACTCATTTCTCTTACTGTGATATGGGACTTTGGTGTAATTATTGCTCTCTTTTATCATACATAGCTCTTTTAGAAAGTACCTGGAAACAGAAGAAAAAGTTACCTGGGATCACTTCTGTCAATTTCTCCTGTTAAAGAGTGAGAAGATCGCAAAATTTAGTTACGAAGTTTTTGACAGTGAATTCTTTAGAATTTTATTTTCCTTGTATTATGGAATATAACTTACATGTTGTCTGGCCACTCTAACTTTCCGCTCTAGAGTTCTCTAGCAATTTTATGTAAGTTTAAACATATTTTCCAAATTCTCAGTTCTTCTTCCATTATTTTAATTTTTCTGTTTTTTTTTCTAGGCTCCTATAGGGTGTTAATATAAATAAAAACTTGATAGATGAAAAATTCACGTTGTGTACTTTAATGCAGATTCAGTCTTCTAATAATTTGGTAAGAATATGGACAGTGGAGACCCACGATTATTTAGGCAACAATGTTATTTTAATGGTAGGATTTTTCTTCTCAGTGCAGCTAAGTTAAGAAATATGGAAATAGTAGCAATAATTCTTTGACTATCTCACACAGAATTTGTGTTAGTGAATAGGTTTATGGTGACACTAATAGCATTCTCATATTTATTTATTGTCATAAATACATTCTTGAACTGTACTGTAATGTTACATATAATTCCATTATATTTTAGGCATGTTTATGTTCTTTACACAGGGATCTGTGTTCTTTGCTTTAGTACAAATTTAAACTCAGATTTTTGCAATTGTTTGATAACCGCAGTGGGGCCAAAATTATGGGAACTACATCATCCATCTAATTACCTAAGCCCAGTTACAAAACCAGTCAGTCCTGGATAGTTTCTACTGAGAAATCACCATTATTAATGCTTCTCACTGCCCTAGTAACCTCTCAGTACACTGACTGGTGCTTATCAGCTAAACTCACATCCACTGAGCTGAAAGTGTTTCAGCTTTTTAGCCCTTTGGAGGTTTCCAAAGTGTATGACACAGACCTGTCACAATGGCATATTGAACTTTGGGTATGTTTTAGGCTCTCACTTAGCCATTTAAAGCTTTTCATGCCTATATCCGAATTAGGTACCTAGCATGGTTACATTATGCAAATGTGCTGAATGTTTTAAAGAGCTTTTTCCTTAATTCCCTTAGTTATTGTGAAAATTTATTCAGGGTCATAATTATTAGACCTCTATAGTCACAGTAGAAATTGATCCATGAGACCTCTTAAGAGCGTGTTGTCTATTTCTTATCTCACTTGATTCCCATGATACCTGACATTTCTTGGATAATATAAGTGATCTCTTGGATCCTGTATTTATAATATTTAAATATTGCACCAATAATATAATAATATATGTTAGGAACCTCTCTATGCAGCTGTCTGAGCCTCCACATATGGCCCCTCCTTGTGTGTAACTTCAATTAGTGCTGATTTCTGTCCTCCATGGGGGACCAGTTTGGCTTATTTTTTTTTCCATCTAGAGCTCTTACAGTTGACCACATGTGGTTTCTGTTTATAATAAAAAATATTATATCATGTCAATGTCAGACATGCACAATTAGTTGAATTCATCTCTTTTGATGATATTATTAAAGCCATTGTTAAACAGAAAACAACAGAAGAGAATATATTTTGTTTGTGCCTGTAGTTGCATAGATTTCTGAATTTATTTTTATGATTTTGTTTTTGTAACCTTAGCATTTAAACTAAAATAAAAGAATGATGTCATGTACTGGAACAGCCATAGCAGAAATAGTATGTTCTCAGATACAAAGATAATGAAATGTCTACATCTTGAAGCATTTTTTAATCCGTATTATATTATTTTGAAAGAATAGCACTTTTATATAGTAATACCTTTAAGAGTTTCAATTTCAGATTTTTATCCTGACACTTGATACACCATTTTGCTTTTTAATAATTTTGTTTCCTTTTTTGCATATTGGGAAACATAACATGAATATATTTCGAGATAGAAAAAATGCAAGAAACTTCTTTCTTGTCTGTGTTATTATCACTTTTAGTTTCTAAGAACAGGAGTGAACTACTTTCTAGGCTTTACAAGCAGGTTGAATCTTCGCTGGTGTATGGGTGTTATTAGTATTTTTATCAGTCTCAACAGTTACTAGAGTTGTTTTAATGCCACGGAACAGGGGTGGCTTGTTAGACTCCTACAGTACTATGAAATAAGCTGTAAAAATGTCTGGATTACTTAGAAAAATTACAAGTGCAAGGGCAGAGCTTAACATTTATTTGCCTGCAGTCTTTCTGGTTTTGATAGAATTAACAGTATGGTTTTTAATGTCTAAATTATGCATATTCAGACTCTTGTAGTACTGCAGTACCAGGCAACATCTTATTTGGGAACATTCTCTAGCATTTCAGTTTCTAAAAATTAATTTTTGCTGAGTACTTCTTTATCTTGCTATGCTACTTGTCGCTGTATGAGGAGATAATGCTGCAAGTTTGCCACCTTCTGCTGTAACTTTTGTGTCTCCAAGGCAATACCATTTGGCCATTGTGTTCACTTTTAGAGTTCTTCCTGCTCTCCCACAACACCCATGTAAAGGCCAAATGCGTTTGGCTTGATAATAAATGGGACTGTATTGCTTAAAACAGAATGATCTGTGCTTCAGTGGCTATATAGGAAGCCTGGGATACATATGCAAATGAAGCATATAAAGTAGGTGGTGTGAATGATCCCCAACCTGATATACTCCATTTCCAAAGGTCAAACCATTAATATGTTGTCTCCTTCAATTAAAGTACATACTGGTGTGTTGAAACAACTGGTAACATAGCATGCTATTGTTTTCAAAGATAAAATATAGCAGTTCATGGTTCTTTTAAGTTTTGAGTGAAACCACCAGTCCTTCATGGGTATTTTCATTTACAGTGCACAGTAGGAGAATCTTTAGTTGTGCATCTGAAGAGACGAGTGAGATGTATGTCTCTGATTTTCAAGATTCTGCTGGAAATCAATTGCTGCTGATTTTTATCTGGCAGCTTGCCCTTGGCTCTCTCAAGGAGGTTGCAAATGATCCATCAGGACAATCCCAAATGATCCATGGGGACAATCCATCAGGAGAGTGTTTGGGTGGTTGTCTGTTTGCACTGGTGGCACAAATAGCCTACAGCTTGTAGATAAGAACAATCTCCACTTCATGAGATATAAAGTTTACAGAAGCACAAACATGGAAAAAAGCTGTCAATTAGTTGTGACTACTTTGACTAATAGTAGGGAGTGGGATAATTGGATGTTTCATGTGAATTTAATGAAAATGGAACAAATCATTGAATTAAAATGGCAAGTTTTTATGAAAGTCTTTATACTGAAAGTGATAAGGGGAGGAAAATTGATAAAAATATTAAACAACTCCCATCATTTGTTTTGTGGTTTAATGAGTTGTAGGTTATACTGCAGCCTCAAACATTGCTTGAACTTGGTCAGGGGGTGCATATCCAGTCTATCTCTAAACTGATGCATGTATGGAAACATGTGATGCATCCCATTGAAAGCAAATATGTTCTTTTAGTTAATGGTCAAAGTAGGCCACCTTAGCCATCTAAAGAGAGCCCCATGGGGCAAGTTGGTAGCCATGAATGAGCTGCAGCCAGCACAAGGGCAGACAAGGGGGGACCCCCTGCTGCTGCAGGGCCCCTGGTGACACAGACTCCATCAGAGCTGGCTATGTCCATGGACATGCTTTGGGATGGTCAAACCCATATGAAGGAGATGGGGATAGCAGAACTTGTGAGTCTGCTGAGGAGGTGGGGGGACTTGTTGCTTATTTTGGCATTTTAGCAAAAATAGTGTGTTTGTATCAATAGCCAAATAATTCTGTCATCTCTATTACTTTTCCAGTTGAATGTGTATTAGTGACCGAAGTAGTCTAGGAATATCATCCAGGTTTGCTTTATAGAGAGGAAGGACTCTCTCAAAGGTCAATTTGTCTCGTTCTGGAATAGATAGTTAATGTAGATGGTTTTAAACCCCCTGCAATGTACTGCCTTTCCCAGTTCAATTAATCAAGAAGACCGCACAGCTGTAAATAGAGCCAGCTTTCAGCCACAATATTCTCTTCAGTCCAGACAAACCCATGATTAACTGTGGCATTTGTGTTCTCTCCAGATGTTTCAGTTACCTGTAGTTTAACTTTAGAAACAAGGTAATCTCTTAAGTATGCATTCCATAGACATTGTACAACGAGTTTTAGAAAAATAATTTAGGAAATTTTTTTTCTGTATTCATATGTCTTTTGAATACTTATTTAAAAGTATGAATTAAAAAAGATATTTCTTAATCTTCCATCTTCTGTCTCTATATGAGGCAAGTTAGAAAATTAAATGAAAATAAACACATCTAATCTTGCATTCGCATCTCTTACAGCTAAGAAAGGACTTTTATTTTCTCTTCCATGCACCTTGGCCAACGAAATTTGACAGTTTTCAGGCATTTGTGTGCAGCAAATTTTAACTCCAAATGAAATAGTTTAATTATAGGTTTTTTTCCTCATTCATGGGTTGGAATATGTATCGGAAGTCTAGCTGAAGAGAGATGCAGTGGTTTGTAAATTGTTATAAGACTGTGAAGAAAAACTTTCTCATTTTGTTTTCAAAAGGGGGTTACTTTTCAAGTTCCGATAACTATGCATGTGTGAATGGAAGAATCACCTTTCATTGTTTCTCAGAATTTAGGAAATACAATAGAGGATATAAGCCTTGCAAACACAGCCTCAACAGATCTGCATTTCTCTCTCATGAGGAATACATTTATTTTCATGAAGTACTTTGACAGGTAGATGGATTGAATGTAAATGGATGTGTATATAAGCTTTTCTCTCTCTGCTGGGTAATTAAAACATCAGACAGAATATTGGATTCTTTAAAATTCTTTATTAAAATAGAGAAGTGACAGAACATTGACAAATGTTTGCTTTTGATTGCTTTTGATTTCATTAAGAGATGAAACTGTGGAGACCAAAACTTTCAGTACACTTGGTTTGCTTCCATATCTGGAGTAAATATCACTAAATATATATATATTTTTTTTTTTCCTAGCAATATTGTCTACAACAAGGGCTCTTTAGAAAATGTAGTTTATTATTGATTTTCTTTCGTTATTCTGTTTGAAAATCCAGAGACAGAATGTGTCAACAACTTGTTCCTGCTACATCCAAACAACCTCTTCTTGAAGATAGTGTCAAATCAAGAAAAGACTTGTACGTTCATGGAATAGGTCCAGATTAGTTCTTCAGGTGCTATGGTGAATTGCTGAGGAAATGTTTTTATAGATCTAATACTTTGAAATGTTCTGCATATTTGTCTATCTTATTGCTTTAACTTAATGTAAAAATTGTATAATTACCATACAAAAATCATATTTCATAAGTATCTTTTGTCATTTTGACTTGCTTTACTTCCCTCTCAATTGCAATTTACCAATATTACAAGAGTTTGATATAAATAATAATGGCAGAAGGTTGGTCCCTATTAAGGTAAAAATACATATATTTTTATTAAAGTAACAAACCAGAAAATCATATTACTTCATGGACTCCATACGTATTTTCAGATTTCCTTTTTAAATATTTGACTATCAAGTGTTTAAATTAAGCATTTTGAAGTTGAATTATCTTATCTTCTGAGTAACTTTTTTCTGATAGGCTCTTTTAAAATTTGAAATGTTCTTTGAATACATTGAAATGTTTGCCTTCCTTTATGTAGAATATATCTAACGAGTAAAACCGGATTAGGTAGAAAAGGCATTTATAGTAAAGACATATTTTAATGGAATTTTAAAATCAGCTACATTATAAACTGTCTGTTTACAAATCACAATTCTGTCTCTTACTTCTAGTGCTGTTATACATCAGCTAATAAAACTTGGATTATTTTTCTGTCCTCAGAGTTAAATTTCAGAAGTACAGCAGATAAGACATTATTAGGCATTAATTTTCGCTTATGGTCTTCCAAACCTGATAGTATGGAGATTTTCAGGATGTGTCTTTTGGATCAGATGTTTCCTGGGGAAGGCTTTCTAATAGAACAGCCAGTAAGAGAAAGTACTTACCTAGTTTTGATTACCAGCATGTTGGAGTTGTGAGGTTTATCTGGTACCCTCTATAGCTCTTAAAATACGCTCTTAGCATCAAGGCACATGAGTGGTGCAGATATAAAATATAAAATGCAGATGAGGCAGTTTTATTGCAAAATAATATGGATTTCAGACATGAGAATGAATTCTCTTAAAATTCTAGGAATGGGGAAATAATGGTCATTAGGAAGATTTTGGTGAAAACTAAAGAAATAACAAAAAAAGACAAATAGTTTCTAAGCAAAGTCTAAGTCTGATATAATCAGCATGATCTGAGAACAAGAAAAAAATCTGTCCTAAAATATCTGTTAGTTAGGAAGATTTGCCTAGTTTTACCTACCAGTTAGGAAGAAAGTAATTTTTAAACCAAAGCTAATTCTCATTTGGATGACATTTTAATAAAAATTAGTTATAGTGAATCTAATCATTAAACTTAAATCATAATATTTACATTATTCTAACCTCTATTGGTATCTCAGTTCCAGAAGTATTTAAAATTTATGAAAAAAACCCCAAAAATAGATTTAATATAGAAAAATGATCATGCTGTGCAAAATTACAGGATCATAAAGGTATTATTTGATGTACTTTTTGAAAAGAGAAACTGGGTACTAAACTACTTATTTTGAATGTATATGTTCTTAATTTGAAACAGATGCCAGCTGCATGTTAATCCATGGAAATCCATATTATGTACCTAAAATGTTAAGTATCGATCAAATCAAATGAGACTATGTAAAACTTGCCCTCTTAGGACATGAGGTCCTATGTAGGTCTGGTTGCTGCACTGATGAACAGATTTCTTTCAGCCTTTCCTGGATCTGCTGAAAGTAGCAATATTAATAAAAACGTGCTGGCACATGTTTTGTTTTGGCCAACATCCTTGCTGTGTACGAGTCTGCAGCAGGCTTGCTGCTAATGTGTGCTTCTGCATTTTCACTGCTGATACCCCTCGATGACTGGGCTGTCTCATACCACAGCCCAACATTCTTTTGCCTGGGGAGATGCACCAACAAGTCTTAAAAATTGCTAAAAGGCTTTTAAAGTAGTTTTGCTGAAAGACTAATTTATTAAAAATAAGACAAATTTCAAAAGACAAATCTACTCATTAACAGTTTTATAGCTCATTTATTTGAGAAGTGGTGTTATGCTAGGCTTTAAGAATCAGGTGTAGACAGTGTAAATTACATAAACTGAAAAACAAAGCTATTTTAAAAATAATTTAAATGGACAAGTTGCTTTATTTCTTTAAGCCTTATAAAGTCTTGAAAGAAAAACATAGACTTAAAATTGCAGCATTCAGCATTCTGACATTTTCAGTTCACACGTTCTTCAGTGCATAATAGTAACTTTATTTTCTTGTGGAGTATATAAACTGAGGCATAGACCCCAGTAGAAAGGCAATGAATGTTTAAAGCATCTATGAATAAAGCTACATCAAAGGGTAATTAGGTGATTATAATGGTACTTTCTTTGAGAGAGCTAATTCAAAAAACTCTATTGCTCCCAAGCTTAATTATTTTAGTAATGCTAACATGTTAGCAACCTCGAATTTGTTGCAGCCAGCTACAGTTAAAAAAAAAGTAAGTATGAAATTTGAGATTTCTATGTCACTAGCTTTACTTCCTTTTACATAACAGAGGCTTTACTAAATTTTGATCTTAATAGTTTTCGTTTTTATGTACCTTTTAGCTCATAAACAGCTATTGAGAATTTTTCAAATGATTATCTGCTCTTGTGCCATGCGTGAATGCAAGAGTATTTTGATGTGTTGTATGGTAGTCGCACAAGCTGCTGCTCACTGTTATTTCAGAGGTAACAGGCAGTGATGCATCAGCTTCCATTGACAACCTCTGTTATAACTCGTGTAGTTGTGAAGGCAGGTCTAATTTATGTCTTTAGCTAGCCAGTCTATTGCCACCTCACTGCTGCAGAAATGGTGGGATGCATGCAGCTGTTGCAAGCTGCTGTTTCTTTGTGACATCACTCATTAGTTATAACTAAATAATTAAAAGGAGTTTTTTGTTTATTTTTTTACAGCTAAGGTTTTAAGCTCTTTGTAAACATTTCTTCATCTTATTATAAACACTCTTCTGATATCATGTCACTCTGATAAACAGGAAAGTGCACGAGAAAAAAAAAAGTTTTTCGGGTTTCTATACTGGGACAGCTTTGTCATCTTTACTTCATCTAATTTAATAAGTAGAATTTCAGGTTGCCAATCTACTTTGGTCAATTGTTTGTTGGTGATGCCAGAATTTCATTACTTATTAAAGATTTCTCATGGTTCCATAAACACTGTTCTTTTCCCATTTTCTCAGTCACAGATAAAACCAAAGAAGAACAAAACACAGTTTTGTGATATCAGAGCATGTCTTTCCTGTCTGCTCTAAAACTGTAGAAAAAAAATATAGACAGCATTTCAGGAATAATATTCTTAAAATTCTGATGCTTAACTATTTTAGCCATGGTGAAAGGAAAAAAAAAGCATAGAACAAAAGATTAATTTTTTCTTCCCCTTGAAATCAGTATCAGCCTCTTGGTTCACCTTACAGAGAAATATTGATGTCCCATCTTTCCATTTTGTGATCTGATGGTAACACCCTTGCTGATGTCAGTTAGGGCCATGATATTAATATGTAGAGAACATATTTGAATTATTTTTCCATGAAAATTCAAGGAGTGAGAGAAGCACTGAAATCAATGTGTAACAGTATATATTACTTAACTCAATGTGATCACTGGTAACCATTTTATAATGCTTACATTCATCCATTCTCAAAAATGCTGTTAGCTGTATCAGCCTAGAAAAGTGATTGTCTTTTTTTTTCTTTTCCTGTGATTTTCATAATCCTAGGTTGTATATATCAGCGAAAAGGACTTCATACCTTTATTAAAACCTCAGTACCTGCATTTATATTTGTAATGTTAGAAACATAACATTGAAACCTGCAAGTTGTGAAGGATAAAAAGTCATGTTTAAATAGAGAAACTAAATTACTCCTTCCAAGAGCCAATAAAACTGAAAAGCATTCACTGTAAAAGTAATAAAAACTTATGAGTCCCATTTTATTAAAACTACTATCCTCTTTCCTGATGGAGTTGGATTACTTAAAGGATAGGCTAGTGACATTTCATGTCTTGCAAGGGGTTTATGTCTAAGGTGAGGTCTCCTGAAATTAATATAGTCATTAATACCACTGGCTGAACTAATCCATTGAAAATTTTTAACTCTTTGAGTACCCACATACCTTGACTGAGCTATAATGAAGATGTGTTTACAGACCAGGAAAGAAAACAGGATAGCGATGGGTAGGCAGACACTGATTTAGATGGAACAGACAACGGAAAAGAGTCAACCATTGTGTATGAACTGCCGAATATTGGTATGAAAGGAAGAAGAATGAGGTCCAGAGGACAAACTTTTCTCTTGGTTTGAAAGAGAGAAAAGCACAGGAAGTTAAGCTGGGGTGGGGAGCTCAGCTGCCCATGCTGGATCAGGTGTTCTGGGAGGCCTTGTGACCCTGTGGGGGACCCACAGTGGAGCAGTGTGATCCTGAAGGACTGCACCCCATGGAAGGGACACACACTGGTGCAGGGGAAGAGTGTGAGGAGTCATCTCCCTGAAGAGGAAGGAGTGGCAGAGACAATGTGGGATAAACTGACTGCAGCCTCCATTTATGGTCCCCCTGCGCCACTGGAGGGGAGTTGATAGAGAATTTGGGAGTGAAAGTAGGCCCAGGAAGATGGGAGGGGTAGGAGAAAAGTGTTCTAAGATTTGGTTTTACTTCTCATTATTCTACTTTGATTTGATTGGTAACAAATTAAACTAATTTCCCCATGCTGAATCTGTTTTGCCTGTGACAGTAGTTGGTGGTGAGTGGTCTCTCCCTGTCCTTATCTCAACCCCTGAGCCTTCCATTGTATTTTCTCTCCCCTGTCCAGCTGATGAGAGGAGTGATAGGGTGGCTTTTGTGACCACCTGGCATTCAGCTGGGGTCAGCCCAACAAAACCGCTTGAGTAGTCAGAAGTCTTCTCTTTCAGGCATTCAAGTAATGTCATTGAAAACTACACATTATAAAATATTCCGGTGTATATGAAATGACCAAAGGAAAACTGCAAAATTGTTTTTGATCTGCTTGTGTACCACATAACATGAAAAGCAGAAAGGGTCCATTTTTCCAAGGAGCAGAACTGCATCACCAGTTTTTTTCCAATGGGACCTTATTCTTTAGCTTTGGTATTTATGACTGTAAAACTTACAGGCACCTTCTTTTAAAAACTCTTATTATCTATAAATAGCAATATAGGAAGACAAACTCAAAGAAAACTGTGTTCTGAATGTGCAGCAATTACCCAGGAACTGGAAGTTTGGAAGTTTTATTAGTTAGCCTATTTTGAACTTCTTTGCTGTTCATTATGAAATCTAGCAAATAATTGTCTATGGTATACATGTTGTTTTTGAATAAAATTGCTTTTCCTTTAATTGAACATGATGTATGCAGGCAAGCATAAAACAGAGAGATATCATTTGAAACCGATTAAGTAATGGCTTGGATTATGTAAAGGTACATTTTTATTTTGCTAAAGGTGAAGAAAATCTCATCAAAAATCTGGTAAATTGTTGAGTCTCTTATTATTGATTAGTTCAAGAATCATTTTGTGTTATCAGAAGATCTTAGAAACTGTCTTCTGTGTCTTTTAACATGTAAAAACTTGACGTCATGAAATTAATCTTTAGAATCAGTTGGTTTTCTGTCAGCCCAGTTTGTACGAGATTTGCAGTAGGAGCTGTCAGATAAGACAGAGTTCCAAAATGCAGCAGATATTCCATAGGCAATAATGAGATTTCAGTTCCTCCTGTCTGTATCACTTAAAATCACAGTTAATAAGTTTAAACAGACAGTTGTAAGAAAAGCACCTTTCATTTGCATGTCATAGCAAGTTTAAAAGTAAAACTTTGAATTATTTACACAGCGTGTTTAAAAATATTTTAACCCATGAAAAATATTAAATACTGTTTTGTTTTAAGAAGTACTGGCTAGGAAAATAGCCTCTTTCTGATAAAAGAAAATTTATATTTAAATTATTTCAGTACTCAAATACTCATGGTTCATTAAAGAGAAAGCAAAGGTATCATCAAATCAAAATTTATCATCTCTATCTATTGAACCTCAAAAAATTTGTGACTAAAGTGTTCTGTCAGACTTCTTTTCCTAATATGGATCATTTTATGTGTCATGATGAAATTGGTGATAACATTTAATGTTATTATGTGAAATTCACAAGTATGTATTTTCATTAGCTGATTTTCCAGATTTGAGTCAGTTCTTATTGGAACACACGGCTTTGTGATTACAGCTAAAGTCCTTTAGTAAACTAGGTATGACACTGTGAATAGGTCAAAATATAGTTTATGAGTAGTTAAAAGCAAAGTAAGTATCTCTTTAGATATAGAATGTTATTTATGGAGTGAGAAATTTGAGATAATGTTTTCATGATATGAAGGATTATGGGCAAGCTTCACTATAAAAGCAGTATTTTCTGAAAATTAAGCATCTTTAAGGTGAGTCGGATTATACTCTCTGGCCTTTTTGGCATTTGGAGACATGCTGCTAATGGCAGAAACCCATCACAGTGTAAAGTGATTCACAAAATTAGGTGTTAAAAAGAACAGTGTAGTGACTTATGGCTTAATATTTCATTTGTTCTCTTGATGAATTCAAAGGTCAAAACAGGTTGGCATGGAATGAAATAGGCCGAAAACAGTGGTCAAAATGTAAAAATCATATGGAACAGTCTGGGCTACGAGGTGTGGAATCAACTGTTGGCTAAGGAACTATAACAGCAATAGTGATGGGCTATGTATAGTACCTACAGTTGTGAAACATAGTATGAGGAGGAGTAATTTTGACATTACTAGAGCTGGCCAGTATTGTATGTTGTCAGGAACTCTGTCCACATCTAAGGGACAAGACCTCCTATGCTAACGATAGCAAAGTTTGATTCTCTGTGTCTTGAGAGACAGGATGAATATCCTTTCCTCCGAGATGCTTTTTCAAGTAATTGATTGTCCATTTCTTAGCCTGTTCTTATGAATGCTCTAGAAAAAGCACTGTGACATGCATAGCTTTCTGTTTGGCAAAGCAGAGGGTCTGTGCTCTCTTTTTTCAGCTGCAAGCCTCTCATGCCTTTGACAGGCAATGCCAATCAAGGAGTTTCTATCCAAATTCTGACTTTTGGAGTGAACAACGTTTTTTGCTTCTGCTTCAATCTTAGGTTGCCCAGGTTCTCTGTAGTGCTGAAAGCTGGCAATAAATATGTTCCAGCATGGTCTGGCAGTATGTAGGAGCCACACAGAGTTTCCAGGAGTGGACAGAGGAGCTAGTTACGGCTACAGTTGTGTTTTATGCTGGGAAAGACAGGAAGCTGTTGAACAACATGATGTAGGGGAAAATTGTTATTTTAGCTGGTATTTAGGGCTTTTGAGGTTTCTTTGGTTATTCTGAAAATTGTCAAGAAGTAGAGCTAAAACTTGAACTTGAAGAATTTGCCTTTTAAATACTTTCACATTTACTTAAATTTGCGGACTTTTTTGCTCAAATAGTAGAGGAATGTGTCTCTCCAACTGTCTTACTGTATAGCCTTCTTGCCTTCTCCATTTTGCCATTGCTGTGTTGTATTTTGCTGTCCTTCCCTTCTCCTTTCAACACTGATGTCTTCTACTTTTTCCGTTTTGGACTAAGTGGAAGATCTTTGGGGTTTTTTGCACTCAGGTATCACACAGAGCTAGAAGCCAGGTTTCCTGCAAAGTTACAATATACCCCTCTAGACATCTCAGCTTCCTCCCCGTTTTTCCATTTTATCTTTCTCTTTGGCAGTATTCTAAATTCGTTTCTCTGCCATCTCCCACAGCAATAACTCCATGTCTTTCCCTGGTTGCCACTGCTTTGTAACTACTATAATACTTCTAGTTTCCATCTAGCACATTGTGTAATACCCACCACCATGCTGTGAACTCCAGCCCAAAGGGGAGGAGTTATGACGTGGCTCCTCTGGCCCCAGCATGGGACATGTGGGACATACAATGAGTCTAGTTATTCTATAGTCTTCTCCCATGAGGGTATTTAATTTCAGTGTCTCCCCTGCTGCTGATTTTCCTTATATTTGCAAAAGCTTAACACTGTGAAACTTAATACATTGACATTTCCTACTCCTCTGCTAAATTAGGTGAAAATTGTTCAACAAATTAAAAGAAAAATTTCAGACAGGTAGATCTTTGAAGGTAGGCAATGCAATCATATAAGAGTTGATTCCTTTTTTACTTCATGAATCAAAATGCTATATATCTATCTGCCTATTGATATGTCACTTTTAGCTTAGGTTTCTTTAGACTGAAAATTACCTGAAGCTACAAAAATTTTCTAGGGTTTTTTGAATACACAGCTACCTTGTTATGCTTCTCACTAAAAATTTTTGGCTGTTGTCAGACAGGATACTAGTTTAGGTGAACAGTCCTTTTTTTCTTAAACTAAACTACAATGGAATTGGTAAGACAGATTTTTTTTTTCCTTGTAAATTGGACAGGAGACTGGTGGACAGGTAGGAAAAATTATGTAATTGTGTGGTAATTTACTCTGTTAGAGCTGAGCTCCAAGTCAGCCAAATTAAGGAACTATTAGGGAAATACAAGGAAAAGAGGGATGAAAACAAAACAGGACTAGAACCAAAGTCTACAGATGAATGCATGAGGCTGACCACAAAACTAGAAGGTCTGGTCATCTGACCAGAGAGCCTTCAAGACTGTTTTGTCATTTCAGTCCGTTATAAGCATTTTAATAACCACATAAATGTCTAGGCAGCTATTTTTCATTTTTGAACATTTTGTGAGCACTAAACACCATTCACAAAACTTCAGTGTGATAGGTAAAATGTTCCCTTTTTTAGCACTTTCTACCATTAATCGAAATGATGGGAAAAAAAGATTCTTTGTCCTTCTAACTTATGGAGTAGTTTATTCTGTTACAGGAGTATTTTTTAGAGCTTTTTTGATTATTCTAGTTCTCAGTCATTTCACATACTGACAAAAACATTTATTCTATCTGTGTGTTCATTCTCTTTATTTTATTTTTTGACATTGGTCACTCGTTGTTGAGATTCACATGTGTGAATATTCTTGGATTTCCTTTGTGGCTAAATATAGTAATACTGCCTGTTCTTAACCTATTTTCCCAGATTATACCCTTGTAGATTCAGATTCACTTTGAAGATTCCTGGAGTAAACTCTTCCTTTAGAGCTAAAAAGTTGACCCGTACTCATACTTTGCTCTAGTTATTCAGTGAACACCAGATATGTATTCTTTATATGCATTTGTCATTTTGAGATGCTGTCTGTTTGCTATGTACTTTTGAGTGACATGTGTAGGTTACTTTTGCTCCTCTGTTTAGCTTTCAAGTGGCATTTGTGTTATGTCTTCTCCATCTGAATGCTATCTTGTCTGGGAAGAGTAATCATAATCTTACTCATAATAATAACTTTTTTATAATACTTCATTTGAATATAATAGAAATCTGGATGAATATATGTTATCTTTTCTTGTCAGTCAGCATCGATCCAAGAAATTAGATAGAGACATAATCCCTACTGGGCAAATTCTGCACAAAGAGAGAATTTAATATAAACTGAAAATCATGGTCCCTGGTAAGTAGCTGGCACAAACATTTGGTATCAAATAAATTTTAAAAGTATTTTTTCATCTACCTCAGGAAGATTTGTCAGTAACTTTTACAGACCTATAAAGTTATCTTTATAGTTTTTTCTAAATCCTTATATAAAGCACATTACTGTAAATTGTGTAAATCTAGAAATTGTAAATCTACAAAAGGTATAAAAATATAATATTGAAATATTAATAAAATGAGGCTTGATGCAGAATTCTTGTGAGTCTCATGCTTCCCTGAGAAGGCGAGAGCTTTGAAGAGAACCTGCCTTGACCTTCTCTTTTATAAGGTGCTGCTGGAAAAGACTGAAAGGTTTTTAAAGTCATAAATCCAGCATATACGGGATAATTATTTTATTGATAGAGAAAAAGAACAAACCAAACACACCACATAGCTAGCTTAGGCAAAACAACATTAAAAAGGTTTCAATATTACTTTTTCCATGACAGTGAGTAGGTCCTTCAGCAGGTAGGTCCTTCATTCACGGTTGGTTTCAACTACTTGACTTTCTGGGATTAAGAAAATTTTGAATCAATGCTTTTGATCTTTACTAATTTTCTTCTTTCTCTGATGCCTGTTTGCATGTGCCTTGCTCCCTTGGCATGCTCTGCTCTGCCATACCTTTCTGCCTTGGGACCTTTTGTCCCTTAATGCTCCCTTGGCCACTATAATGGCACACTCTTCTCCTAGCTCCATATGATTTTATCTGACTCACTCTACTTGGAGAGACAAAGTAGACAATTAAGAACACACAATATAATAGGTTACAACCTTCACAGAAGCCATAATTTAAATGAAAAGTCATTTCAAAGTATAAACTTTATATTATATACCAGGACTGAAGTCCTGGGAAACTCAGCCCAGTATGTTTTCTTGGAACACAAGAAATATAGTTCCATAGGCATTAAATAGATTTATAACTTAGTGTAAAGTTGCTGATTCTAGTGTAATTCTTTATTTTGGCATATTAGCAATAAATGACTTCAAATAAATTCAGAGGGTAATTACAAGGAAAAAAAGATTATCAGCACACACCTCACTGAAAGCTAATATTAAGAAATGTCCATTATATGACCTAATGATTCATGTATATAATTTGACATATTGAGATTAATCTACCATAGCACTTTATATCTTTTCAAAATTTGGGTTGAGAACAACAGCCTTTGAGGTTTGAGTATAATTTTTTGGAACAATATTACAACAGATGAAGAGCACCAGTACTTTTGGTGTCACAGTATGTGGAACATTATTTACTGAATCTGTTACAAGGGAAAAAAAGTCTACTGCTAGCAGAATGCCCCACTTATTTGTACCATATCACTAACAATCAATGGAAACCCAACATAAATAAAAAAGAAAGCACTGCAGATGATGCATTTTATGGGGTTTGTGTTTATTTTTTCCCTTCAGTAAATGAATTTTAAGAAATAAGGAACCTTTTTAACAGAAAAAAGACAAACAGTTTTTAAGAACAAAACAAACTCACATCAATCTGCCCAAACTGCGACATATGGAAGAAGCATCATGTCTTTCTTCCCCTGGTGAATCTCACTTCCAACAGATAGGCTTTTCAGGGACTGTCTGAGTCCCAGGTTAGATTTGTATTGTTTTGTTTAATACCTCCAAAAAATTAATTATCCACCCTCCAATAATTCTGGTGACCCATTTTGTACCTCTTAAGACTTTTGGTCTATAAAACATCCTGTGGCAATGAGCTTCTTGTGGTAATAACAGTTGTACTACTGATGTTGACAGTAATTCAAAGTTGTTTTGAAGTGGGAGTTTGTAGCAGACATGTCTAAATTTAAATATTGTGAGATTTTTTCCCTTGACTTTGCTGTGTATTTGTATTTGCTGTCCTCTGGATCAGGTTGTTTTGAAATTTGTTTAGTTATTGGTTTAGTCAAATGTCTATGCAGCACAGTAGAAAAGTAATAAGCAAAACTCAGAAAATAGCTATGTTCTTTTTAGTAAGTGTTAGTGCAATTTTACTTGTCCTCAGTGTTGAGCTAATTTCCTGTCTGGCAGGCACTAGCAGTATTTCACTTTTTCATTAAAAATAGAGAGAAGGAGAGAGAGAGAGAGAAAAAAAAAGTGAGAAAGATGTAGTAGATGATATAGATTACAATACTAATTGATGCAGTGTTGTAACATGCCACTGGGATAGTGTATAAAGCCTTCTGCCTTTGAAAACTGCAGTTCAGCTACTGCTGTTTGGGTACATTAACAGTGATAGAATTTACTTTTCTCCTAAGTTATTTGATGGAATTAAGATGAGAGGAAATGATCTTTCAGTTATATGAACTGCTCACTGAAACTACCAAATATCGGTATGTGATTCCTTCCTGGTAATTTTCCACTATAAAACTGGAAGCAAAATGAATTTTAGTCTTAGATGGAAATGGCTGCTGTCATGACGCTCCTCCCACTCCCTTCTAGAAAGTCACATTTATAAATCACTTATCTCATATAAATTGCCATTCTCAAGTTTGTCCATCATCATGTTCTGGTTTTAGGAAGAGCTATTGATGAAGTGCATTTCTTATTTTACGTTATGTGTTTGCATAACTATTTCTGAAGTAATTTTATTTAAGGATGAAAATTTCATGCCAAGCCAGTGGGCCAGTGGTTTTTCACTTCTATGAAAGTGAAATGTGCTCAGGAAGTGCATTTCATTGTGCAAATAAGTGTCGTAGCAGTCAAACCCCTTTAACAGCTGGCCGCTGCCTTCCTTCACCCTATTCACTTACTACTCTCTTTCAAATGCTTCAGTTCACATCAGATGCTGAACGAGCTCTTGCAGCACACTAAGACATCAAGGAAGCTAACCTGGCCACCAAAATAAAAGTACCTTTGATAACTTAGCATGCTGAAATTGCTCAGTAATGGGCCTGATGGACATCAAAACCAGAAAAATAGTAGGGAAGGGCCATAACTAACCTCTAGCAAAACTGGCTTCGAGGCATGTTTTTGATGTGCATTTGCTATGTTCAGTTTAGATCTGCGGCCCAAAGTACATGCTTGGGCTCATCCAGGAGGTAGTACTATTCCAAAAAGTATTTTTACCTGGCAATGGATAGCACTGTACAAAAGAAGGACTTCATTGATAAGGGATGACCTGCTTGAATCAGTTGATGGTAATGAGAGTTATGGGAAACCCAAGAGTTAGTTTGTCTCATCAGAAGCAGAAATGCAACTGAGAACAGATGACTTACAGCAAGCTTTTGCCAAAAATCAGTGTTTGTTTTGTGGGAGAGGTGGGTCTTTTTAAAAAAATTAATCTCATTTCTGGGTATTTGTTTAAATTGCATGGAAACTTCCCAGTACCTCGAACAGAGAAATCACTTTGAACCAGGATGAGAGTGCAAGATAGCTATCAGGTATGCTATTACTTCATGTTTCTGTCACTAAATATATAAAATTGTGCCTTTTTGCAAGCTGTGCGTTTGGCAGAATGAACTAATATTCTTTCACTTGGTAATTTATCAAGTATTAGGGGCTCACAGACCCCACTCGTGTCTTTGCCCATGGGTTGGCCATTCAGAAATGGAATAGAGATGAGGGACTTCTTATCAAAAGCTTAAAGTCCTTCACAGTTTAGTGAAGCTGTCCTTGGCTGAAGACCAGTGCCTGGTTTGGAAACTTACTTGTGTGAGATACTGGTTAGTGACAATTGCCTCATGCTGGCAACTGTTAACCAGAACTTTATTGGTATCCACGTTGAAAATTTGAATTTTTCAACAAATTAATTTAAATAAATGTTATAAAAGATAAGCAACAACTCGGAAAGAAACTGTATAAAATTTGTGTGTTTCCTTCATGCCAGATTGCCTTCATTACAGAGTTTGGTCAGATATCCATTCTGTTCTAAGTGCCTAAGTATCTTGAATCCAGCCAGTTTCAGCTAATTAGTACTTCCTGTAAGTATGTTTTCTTCTATCAGGAAAACCATATGTTTAGGGACAGTTTTGTAGTCTTCAAAACTGTACGTGTTCTCCAAGTGCTTCTGGACTCTGGGCGTGATAATCGAAGCATTTATGTCTGGTGATAACTTTTCTGTTGTCAAACCCTTTTTGGCTAATGGTTGAATATCAGGAAATGGGGATAGTGTTTGCGTGATTCTACCTCTTTTGCTTCTAGTTACTGAATTCAAGAAGTACAGATTTGAAAAGGTGAATTATAGGTGATTGCTTTTATGTATTAATGGTGCCTATGGAAGGTCTCATTAACACTCACAGCATGGAAAATTCCTGCAGCTACCCTACAGAGCACTGGAAAACATGACTGCTGAGCAGGCTTTATTGTTGATGCTTCATTTTTCTAATTTATTCTCTAAAAGGGTATTTTTGCAACCTCCATGTGACAAATAAGATACCATATGGGAAAAAAAAAAGAACTGGACAAAGGCAGCAGGAATACTATTTTCTTTTATTTATCACAGGGGTGTTTTTTAATGATTTATTTTGGGAGTGAGGGTTTCATTTTAATTGTATTCTTGTGAATATTTAATTTCCAAGCTGGCATTTGGTATATTATTAGAGCAGCCATCAGTGATAAAGCATGTTGTTGCAATATTTGCACTGGGGACACTGAATTATATATGTTAAATGAATACATATATTTTATCACAGAGTTATTTTTTAAGTTATAGCATGTTTTATACATGTTCTTTAGAAATTATTAAACCAAATCTAATGCTACTACTTCTTGTTGATATTTGAGGGCAATTTTGTAAATATAAACTATTTTAATTTAATTAAAAATTATTCTTTTTTAGAACAAGAAGGAAAAATATTTTTACACTAACGAAAGGGCTTACTTCCTTCTCCTATCAGTCAGAAAGTTGATATACCGTGCAATTCAGTGGTTCAATGTGTATGTAGCAAGTGGCAAGGAGACCATTTTCTCCATTACATACCAGAGTGCTTTGGATTGTTATCTAGGATAGAGTATCTACTCCTTTCTGTCTTGCAATTGCATTCCTTGATGTTTAGCTGGAAGAGCTGAATGGTTTTCTTGTGCTAGAAGTGATACTGTTGTTGCCCTGTGAAATAGCCAGCTCAGTGGTTCAGCAATGTTTGGACACACATTACCCTAAAGGCATCAGGCTTCTGTGATGGACACCCAGTGCATCTGTTCGTGAACTGGGAAGTTGTACCTGCCAGCTCAGCCTGTGGCTGGCATGCCACTGGCTTCAAATATAACCTTATCTTTTATAAAGAATCACTGCTAGAATATATTGGGATTTTTTTGAGTAGCAGTTTATATTTTTGTAAGAGAAGAGAAGGGGCAGAAGGAAGGGTGCAGACTGCTATGTCCTTGGAGATGGTCATATTCCCCCTCAAGAAAACAGGAAAGTTTTCTGTTGACTCTAGCTTAAACCTTTCTTATTTTGTTTTCATGTTGGGATTTTCTGTTTTAAATTCTAATATTTGCATGAATAGTTCAGGAATACTTGTGTCTCTCAAATGTGTCCTGTTTTGCAGCTTGTGAAATACACCAGTTGTTTAACTAGAAATATACCAGATTGTTTTTCCCTCCATGCATTTAATAAAACAACATAACCAAATTATTTGTGAATATTTCCTTGTGAAGTTTGTGTATTCAGTGTTCAATATCATGATTTTGCAGATATATTGTTACTGGATAAAGTCACAGGACCTTTACTGATTGAATGCATGTGTGCTTCTGTAAATAATCATGTATCTTCACACATTTACAAATAACATCTTTACCTATGACTTTTGCTCTGATTTTTAAATGTCATGTTATTTGGCTTAAAAAGAAAAGTAAAATAACTCCTCAAATTTCGTATAAATGAGAATCTGGAAACTAGATGTTGCCATCTGTTGTTGATACCATGAAAATGTATGTAAGGAGCCTTCTGATTCCAGGTATTCCCTTTGCACTAACTCTTAATGTTCCATCTTGTATGTCTTGAATATTTTAAGGGAGAGAGCATATCAGAGAAAGATCTGCCAGAATTTTTAAATTCTGTAACTTGTGACAGTGGTACAATGAGGATGGGTCTATGGACTTAACATCCTCTGGGAAATTAAAGCATCTGTCTCTGTCTGTTCAAGGAAAGTGTAAAACCAAAGGTTTTCTGTGCCCCAATCACACACACACAAAAACCAAACCC